>CAWUFW010021804.1:0-111173 GCA_963921515.1 Calotriton arnoldi | reverse complement strand
CATTTCTACTCGTTGTGACCTTTATTTTGCCTCTGGCTGCTGGTTTCTGGCCTCTATTTTGCCTTTTTGTGCTCGTTTCTGACCTCTATTCTACCTCTTGCTGCTGATTTCTCATCTTTATTTTGTCTCTTTCTGCTAGTTGCTGGCCTTTATCCTGGCCCTTTGTGCTCATTTCTGACCTTTATTCTGCCTCTTTCTGCTCCCTTCTGACATTTATCTTGCCTCTTTCTGCCTCACTACTGATCTTTACTCTGCCTCTTTCTGCTCGTTTGTCACCTTTATTCTGCCTCTTCTTGCTGGGTTTCTCACCATTTATTTTTGCCTCTTTAAGCTCATTGCTGACCATTATTCTGCCTCTTTCTGCTAGTTTCTGACCTTTATTTTGCCTCTTTCTACTAGTTGCTGACCTTTATTCTGCCTGTTTCTGCTCATTTCTCACCTTTATCGTGCTTCTTTTGCTAATTTCTCACCTTTGTTTTGCCTATTTCTGCTGGTTTCTGACCTCTATTCTGCCACTTTCTGTTAATTTCTCACCAGTTTTTGCACTCCCTTGCTCGTTTCTCTCCATTGTTGCATCTTAGTGCTCGGTTCTGACCTCTATTCTGCCTCTTTCTGCTCGTTTCTCACCCTTTACCTTGCCTCTTACTGCTTACTGCTGACCTTTATCTTGCCTCTTTCTGCTCACTGCTGCCACCTTCATTCTGCCTCTTTCTGTTCCTTTCTCACCTTCTATTATGCCTCTTCTTGCTCGTTTCTCACATTTATTTTGCCTCTTTCTGCTCATTGCTGACATTTATTCTGCCACTTTCTGCCCGTGTCTCACCTTTATCTTGCCTCTTTCTACTCTTTGCTGACCTCTATTCTGCCTTTTTGCTGCTCATTTCTGACCTATGCTGCTTGTTTCTCACCTTTATTTTTGCTTCTTTCTGCTCATTTCTCACCTTTATTTTGCCTATTGACGCTTGTTTCTGACCTCTATTCTGCCTCATTTCTGCTTGTTTCTCACCTTTAATCTGCCTCTTGCTTGCTCGTTTCTCATATTTATTTTGCCTCTTTCTGCTCATTTCTGAACTGTATTCTGCCTCTTTCTGCTCGCTGTCTCACCTTTACTTTGCCTCTTGCTGCTCATTGCTGACCTTTATTCTGCCTCTTTCTGCTCGTTGCTGACCTTTATTTTGCTTCCTTTCTGCTCACTGCTGACCTTTATTCTGCCTCTTTCTGCTTGTTTCTGACCTTTATTTTGTCTCTTTCTGCTCATTGCTGACCTTTATTCTGCCTCTTTCTGCTCATTTCTTTCATTTATTCTGCCTCTTTCTGCTCGTTGCTGACCTTTATCTTGCTTCTTTCTGCTCATTTCTGCACCTTTTATTTTGGCTCTTTGCTGCTGGTTTCTGACCTCTATTTTGCCTCCTTCTGTACATTTCTCACCTTCATTTTGCCTCTTTCTGCTCATTTCTGACTCTATTATTTTTCCTCTTGCTGCTCATTTCTGACCTCTATCTGCTTCCTTCTGCTCGTTTCTCACCTTTATATTGCCTCTTTCTGCTCACTGCTGACCTTTATCTTGCCTCTTTCTGCTCACTGCTGACCTTAATTTTGCCTCTTTCTGCTTGTTTCTCTCCTTTATTCTGACTCTTCTTGCTCAGTTTCTCACATTTATTTTGCCTCTTTCTGCTCATTGCTGACCTTTATTCTGCCTCTTTCTGCTAATTTCTGACCTTTATTCTGCCTCTTTCTGCTCGTTGTCTGACCTTTATCTTGCCTCTTTCTGCTCATTGCTGACCTTTATTCTGCCTCTTTCTGCTCGTTTCTGATCTTTATTCTGCCTCTTCTTTGCTCGTTTCTCACCTTTCTTTTGCCTCTTTCTGCTCATTTCTGACCTTTATTCTGCCTCTTTTCTGCTCGTTGTCTCACCTTTATCTTGCCTCTTTCTGATCGTTGCTGACCTTTATTCTGCCTCTTTCTGCTCGTTTCTTACCTTTCTCTGCCTCTTCTGCCTCGTTTCTCACCTTTATTTTGCCTCTTTCTGCTCGTTGCTGACCTTTATTCTGCCTCTTTCTGCTTGTTTCTCTCCATTATTTTGCCTCTTTCTGCTCATTGCTGACCATTATTCTGCCTCTTTCTGTGCTTGTTTCTGACCTTTATTCTTGCCTCTTTCTGCTTGTTTCTCACCTTTAGCTTACTTCTTACTGCTCGTTTCTGACCTCTATTCTACCTCTTTCTGCTCATTTCTGCCCTCGATTCTGCCTCTTGCTACTCATTTCTCACATTTATTTGGCCTCTTTCTGCTCGTTGTCTGACCTTTATTCTGCCTCTTTCTGCTTGTTTCTGACCTTTATTCTGCCTCTTTCTGCTCATTGCTGACCTTTATTCTGCCTCTTTCTGCTCATTGCTGACCTTTATTTTGCCTCTTTCTGCTCGCTGTCTGACCTTTATTCTGCCTCTTTCTGCTTGTTTCTGACCTTTATTTTGTCTCTTTACTGCTCATTGCTGGCCTTTATTCTGCCTCTTTATGCTCATTTCTGACCTTTATTTTGCCTCTTTCTGCTCGTTGCTGACCTTTATTCTGCCTCTTTCTGCTCATTTCTGACCTTTATTTTGGCTTTTGCTGCTGTTTCTGCCCTCTATTTTCTTCCTCTGTACATTTCTCACCTTCATTTTGCCTCTTTCTGCTCGTTTCGACTCTATTATTTTGCCTCTTGCTGCTCGTTTCTGACCTCTATCTGCTTCCTTCTGCTCATTTCTTACCTCTATCTTGCCTCTTTCTGCTCATTGCTGACCTTTATCTTGCCTCTTTCTGCTCATTGCTGACCTTTATTTTGCCTCTTTCTGCTTGTTTGCTGACCTTTATTCTGCCTCTTCTTGCTCGTTTCTGCACATTTATTTTGCCTCTTTCTGCTCATTGCTGACCTTTATTCTCCCTCTTTCTGCTCATTTCTGACCTTTATTCTGCCTCTTTCTGCTCGTTGTCTCAACTTTATCTTGCCTCTTTCTGATCATTGCTGACCTTTATTTTGCCTCTTTCTGCTCGTTTCTGACCTTTACTTTGCCTCTTTCTGCTTATTGCTGACCTTTATCCTGCCTCTTTCTGCTCGCTGCTGACCTTCATTCTGCCTCTTTCTGCTCGCTTTCTCACCTTTATTATGCCTCTTCTGCTCGTTTCTCACATTTATTTTGCCTCTTTCTGCTCGTTGCTGACCTTTATTCTGCCTCTTTCTGCCCGTGTCTCACCTTTATCTTGCCTCTTTCTGCTCATTGCTGACCTCTATTCTGCCTCTTTGCTGCTCATTTCTGACCTATGCTGCTTGTTTCTGACCTTTATTTTGCTTCTTTCTGCTAGTTTCTGACCTTTATTCTGCCTCTTGCTGCTCGTTTCTGACCTCTATTTTGCCTCTTTCTGCTTGTTTCTCACCTTTATTCTGCCTCTTTCTTGCTCGATTTCTCATCTTTATTTTGCCTCTTTCTGCTCATTTCTGAACTGTATTCTGCCTCTTTCTGCTGCTGTCTGCCCTTTACCTTGCCTCTTTCTGCTCATTGCTGACCTTTATTCTGCCTCTTTCTGCTCGTTGCTGACCTTTATTTTGCTTCTTTCTGCTCACTGCTGACCTGTATTCTGTCTTTCTGCTTGTTTCTGACCTTTATTTTGCCTCTTACTGCTCATTGCTGACCTTTATTCTGCCTCTTTCTGCTCATTTGCTTTCATTTATTTTGCCTCTTTCTGCTCGTTTCTGACCTTTATTCTGCTTCTTTCTGCTCATTTTGCACCTTTATTTTGCCTTTTGCTGCTGGTTTCTGACCTCTATTTTGCCTCCTTCTGCTACATTTCTCACCTTCATTCTGCCTCTTGCTGCTCATTTCTGACCTCTATTCTGCCTCCTTCTGCTCGTTTCTCACCTTTATTTTGCCTCTTTCTGCTCACTGCTGACCTTTATCTTGCCTCTTTCTGCTCATTGCTGACCTTTATTTTGCCTCTTTCTGCTTGTTTCTCTCCTTTATTCTGCCTCTTTTTGCTCGTTTCTCACCTTTATTTTGCCTCTTTCTGCTCATTGCTGACCTTTATTTTGCCTCTTTCTGCTCATTTCTTGACCTTTATTCTGCCTCTTTCTGCTCTTGTCTGACCTTTATCTTGCCTCTTTCTGCTCATTGCTGACCTTTATTCTGCCTCTTTCTGCTCGTTTCTCATCCTTTATTCTGCCTCTTCTTTCTCGTTTTTCACCATTTCTTTTGCCTCTTTCTGCTCGTTCTGACCTTTATTCTGCCTCTTTTCTGCTCTTGTCTCACCTTTATCTTGCCTCTTTCTGATCATTGCTGACCTTTATTCTGCCTCTTTCTGCTCGTTTCTTACCTTTCTCTGACTCTTCTTCCTCGTTTCTCACATTTATTTTGCCTCTTTCTGCTCAGTTGCTGACCTTTATTCTGCCTCTTTCTGCTCGTTTCTCACCTTTATTTTGCCTATTTCTGCTCATTGCTGACCATTATTCTAGCCTCTTTCTGTTTTTTCTGACCTTTATTCTTGCCTCTTTCTGCTTGTTTCTCACCTTTAGTTTACCTCTTGCTGCTCGATTGCTGACCTCTATTCTACCTCTTTCTGCTCATTTCTGACCTTTATTCTGCCTCTTGCTGCTCATTTCTCGACATTTATTTTGGCCTCTTTCTGCTCGTTGTCTGACCTTTATTCTGCCTCTTTCTGCTTGTTTCTGACCTTTATTCTGCCTCTTTCTGCTCATTGCTGACCTTTATTTTGCCTCTTTCTGCTCATTGCTGACCTTTATTTTACCTCTTTCTGCTCATTGCTGACCTTTATTCTGTCTCTTCTGCTCGTTTCTCACCTTTATTCTGCCTCTTCTGCTCGTTTCTCACCTTTATTTTGCCTCTTTATGCTCATTGCTGACCTTTATTCTGCCTCTTTCTGCTAGTTTCTGACCTTTATTTTGCCTCTTTCTGCTCGTTGCTGACCTTTATTCTGCCTCTTTCTGCTCATTTCTGCACCTTTATTCTGCTTCTTTTTGCTAATTTCTCACCTTTGTTTTGCCTATTTCTGCTGGTTTCTGACCTCTATTCTGCCACTTTCTGTTAATTTCTGACCTTTATTTTGCCTCCTTCTGCTCGTTTCTGTCCTTTATTTTGCCTCTTGCTGCTCGTTTCTGACCTCTATTCTTCCTCTTTCTGCTCGTTTCTGACCTTTACCTTGCCTCTTTCTGCTCATTGCTGACCTTTATCTTGCCTCTTTCTGCTCACTGCTGACCTTCATTCTGCCTCTTTCTGTTCGTTTCTCACCTTTATTTTGCCTCTTCTTGCTCGTTTCTCACATTTATTTTGCCTCTTTCTGCTCATTGCTGACCTTTATTCTGCCACTTTCTGCTCGTGTCTGACCTTTATCTTGCCTCTTTCTGCTCTTTGCTGACCTCTATTCTGCCTCTTGCTGCTCATTTCTGACCTATTGCTGCTTGTTTCTGACCTTTATTTTGCTTCTTTCTGCTCATTTCTCACCTTTATTTTGCCTATTGCTGCTTGTTTCTGACCTCTATTTTGCCTCATTTCTGCTTGTTTCTGACCTTTATTCTGCCTCTTCTTGCTCGTTTCTCATCTTTATTTTGCCTCTTTCTGCTCATTTCTGACCTGTATTCTGCCTCTTTCTTCTGCTGTCTCACCTTTATCTTGCCTCTTTCTGCTCATTGCTGACCTTTATTCTGCCTCTTTCTGCTCGTTGCTGACCTTTATTTTGCCTCTTTCTGCTCACTGCTGACCTGTATTCTGTCTTTCTGCTTGTTTCTGACCTTTATTTTGCCTCTTTACTGCTCATTGCTGACCTTTATTCTGCCTCTTTCTGCTCATTTCTTGCACTTTATTTTGCCTCTTTCTGCTCGTTTCTGACCTTTATTTTGCTTCTTTCTGCTCATTGTTGCACCTTTATTTTGCCTCTTGCTGCTCGTTTCTGACCTCTATTTTGCCTCTTTCTGCTCATTTCTGACCTTCATTTTGCCTCTTTCTGCTCATTTCTCATCTATTATTTTGCCTCTTGCTGCTCATTTCTGACCTCTATTCTGCCTCTTTCTGCTCGTTTCTGACCTTTATTTTGCCTCTTTCTGCTCACTTCTGACCTTTATCTTGCCTCTTTCTGCTCGTTGCTGACCTTTATTTTGCCTCTTTCTGCTTGTTTCTGACCTTTATTCTGCCTCTTTCTGCTCGTTTCTGACCTTTATTTTGCCTCTTTCTGCTCGTTGCTGACCTTTATTCTGCCTCTTTCTGCTTGTTTCTCACCATTATTTTGCCTCTTTCTGCTCAGTTGCTGACCTTTATTCTGGCTCTTTCTGCTGCTCTTTTCTGACCTTTATTCTTGCCTCTTTCTGCTTGTTTCTCACCTTTAGCTCTGCTTCTTACTGCTCGTTTCTGACCTCTATTTTGCCTACTTTCTGCTCATTTCTGACCTTCATTCTGCCTCTTGCTGCTCATTTCTCACCTTTATTTTGCCTCTTTCTGCTCGTTGCTGACCTTTATTCTGCCTCTTTCTGCTTGTTTCTGACCTTTATTCTGCCTCTTTCTGCTCATTGCTGACCTTTATTCTGCCTCTTTCTGCTCATTGCTGACCTTTATTTTACTTCTTTCTGCTCATTGCTGACCTTTATTCTGCCTCTTTCTGCTTGTTTCTGACCTTTATTTTGCCTCTTTCTGCTCATTGCTGACCTTTATTCTGCCTCTTTCTGCTCATTTCTTGACTTTTAATTTGCCTCTTTCTGCTCGTTGCTGACCTTTATTCTGCCTCTTTCTGCTCATTTCTGACCTTTATTCTGCCTCTTTCTGCTCGTTTCTGACCTGTATTTTGCCTCTTTCTGCTCGTTTCTCACCTTTATTTTGCCTCTTTCTGCTCGTTTCTGACCTTTATTCTGCCTCTTGCTGCTCGTTTCTGACCTCTATCTTGCCTCTTTCTGCTCATTTCTTGACCTCTATCTTGCCTCTTTCTGCTCATTGCTGACCTTTATTTTGCCTCTTTCTGCTCATTGCTGACCTTTATTTTGCCTCTTTCTGCTTGTTTGCTGACCTTTATTCTGCCTCTTCCTGCTCGTTTCTGACCTTTATTTTGCCTCTTTCTGCTCATTGCTGACCTTTATTCTCCCTCTTTCTGCTCGTTTCTCACCTTTATTCTGCCTCTTTCTGCTCGTTGTCTCAACTTTATCTTGCCTCTTTCTGATCATTGCTTACCTTTATTCTGCCTCTTTCTGCTCGTTTCTGACCTTTATCTTGCCTCTTTCTGCTTGTTGCTGACCTTTATCTTGCCTCTTTCTGCTCACTGCTGACCTTCATTCTGCCTCTTTCTGTTCCTTTCTGACCTTTATTATGCCTCTTCTCTGCTCGTTTCTGACCTTTATTTTGCCTCTTTCTGCTCATTGCTGACCATTTATTCTGCCTCTTTCTGCTCGTTGTCTCACCTTTATCTTGCCTCTTTCTGCTCGTTTGCTGACCTTTATTCTGCCTCTTGCTGCTCATTTCTGACCTATTTCTCTGTCTGCTTGTTTCTCACCTTTATTCTGCTTCTTTCTGCTCATTTCTCACCTTTATTTTGCCTATTGACGCTTGTTTCTGACCTCTATTTTGCCTCATTTCTGCTTGTTTTCACCTTTAATCTGCCTCTTTCTGCTCGTTGCTGACCTTTATTTTGCCTCTTTCTGCTCATTTCTGACCTGTATTCTGCCTCTTTCTGCTCTGCTGTCTCACCTTTATCTTGCCTCTTTCTACTCATTGCTGACCTTTATTCTGCCTCTTTCTGCTCGTTGCTGACCTTTATTTTGCCTCTTTCTGCTCACTTCTGACCTTTATTCTGCCTCTTTCTGCTTGTTTCTGACCTTTATTTTGCCTCTTTACTGCTCATTGCTGACCTTTATTCTGCCTCTTTCTGCTCATTTCTTTGACCTTTATTCTTGCTTCTTTCTGCTCGTTGCTGACCTTTATTTTGCCTCTTTCTGCTCGTTTCTGCACCTTTATTTTGCCTTTTGCTGCTCGTTTCTGACCTCTATTTTGCCTCTTTCTGCTCATTTCTCACCTTTATTCTGTCTCTTTCTGCTCATTTCTGACCTCTATTCTGCCTCTTTCTGCTCATTTCCGCCCTCTATTTTGCTTCTTTCTGCTCGTTGCTGACCTTTATCTTGCCTCTTTCTGCTCATTGCTGACCTTTATTTTGCCTCTTTCTGCTTGTTTCTCATCCTTTATTCTGACTCTTTCTTGCTCGTTGTCTGACCTTTATTTTGCCTCTTTCTGCTCATTGCTGACCTTTATTCTGCCTCTTTCTGCTCATTTCTTGACCTTTATTCTGCCTCTTTCTGCTTGTTGTCTGACCTTTATCTTGCCTCTTTCTGCTCATTGCTTGACCTTTATTCTGCCTCTTTCTGCTCGTTTCTGACCTTTATTCTGCCTCTTTCTGCTCAGTTTCTCACCATTTACTTTTGCCTCTTTCTGCTCGTTGCTGACCTTTATTCTGCCTCTTTTCTGCTCATTGTCTGACCTTTATCTTGCCTCTTTCTGCTCTTGCTGACCTTTATTCTGCCTCTTTCTGCTCGTTTCTGACCTTTACTCTGCCTCTTCTTGCTCGTTTCTGACCTTTATTTTGCCTCTTTCTGCTCAGTTGCTGACCTTTATTCTGCCTCTTTCTGCTTAGTTTCTCTCCATCTATTTTGCCTATTTCTGCTCATTGCTGACCTTTATTCTGCCTCTTTCTGTGCTATTTTCTGACCTTTATTCTGCCTCTTTCTGCTTGTTTCTCACCTTTATCTTGCCTCTTACTGCTGATTGCTGACCTCTATTCTGCCACTTGCTGCTCATTTCTGACCTCTATTCTGCCTCTTGCTGACTCGTTTCTGACCTTTATTCTGCCTCTTTCTGCTCGTTGTCTGACCTTTATTCTGCCTCTTTCTGCTTGTTTCTGACCTTTATTCTGCCTCTTTCTGCTCATTTGCTGACCTCTATTCTGCCTCTTTCTGCTCATTGCTGACCTTTATTTTGCCTCTTTCTGCTCACTGCTGACCTTTATTCTGCCTCTTTCTGCTCGTTTCTCACCTTTATTCTGCCTCTTCTGCTCGTTTCTGACCTTTATTTTGCCTCTTTCTGCTCATTGCTGACCTTTATTCTGCCTCTTTCTGCTCGTTTTTACCTTTATTTTGCATTTTTCTGCTCGTTGCTGACCTTTATTTTGCCTCTTTCTGCTCATTGCTAACCTTTATTTTGCCTCTTTCTGCTACATTTCTCGACCTTTATTTTGCCTCTTTCTGCTCGTTTCTGACCTCTATTCTGCCTCTTTCTGTTAGTTTCTGACCATTTATTCTGCCTCTTTCTGCTCGTTTCTGACCTTTATTTTGCATCTTGCTGCTCGTTTCTGACCTCTATTCTGCCTCTTTCTGCTCGTTTCTCACCTTTATCTTGCCTCTTTCTGCTTGTTGCTGACCTTTATCTTGCCTCTTTCTGCTCACTGCTGACCTTCATTCTGCCTCTTTCTGTTCCTTTCTGACCTTTATTTTGCCTCTTCTTGCTCGTTTCTGACCTTTATTTTGCCTCTTCTGCTCATTGCTGACCTTTATTCTGCCTCTTTCTGCTCGTTTCTCACCTTTATCTTGCCTCTTTCTACTCATTTGCTGACCTCTATTCTGCCTTTTGCTGCTCATTTCTGACCTATGCTGCTTGTTTCTGACCTTTATTTTGCTTCTTTCTGCTCATTTCTCACCTTTATTTTGCCTATTGCTGCTCGTTTCTGACCTCTATTTTGCCTCTTTCTGCTTGTTTGCTCACCTTTATTCTGCCTCTTCTTGCTCGTTTCTGACCTTTATTTTGCCTCTTTCTGCTCATTGTCTGACCTTGTATTCTGCCTCTTTCTGCTCATTGTCTGACCTTTACCTTGCCTCTTTCTACTCGTTGCTGACCTTTATTCTGCCTCTTTCTGCTCGTTGCTGACCTTTATTCTGCCTCTTTCTGCTCATTGCTGACCTTTATTCTGCCTCTTTCTGCTTGTTTCTGACCTTTATTTTGTCTCTTTACCTCATTGCTGGCCTTTATTCTGCCTCTTTTTGCTCATTTCTTTACCTTTATTTTGCCTCTTTCTGCTCGTTGCTGACCTTTATTCTGCCTCTTTCTGCTCATTTTGCACCTTTATTTTGCCTTTTGCTGCTGGTTGCTGACCTCTATTTTGCCTCTTTCTGCTACATTTCTCACCTTTATTTTGCCTCTTTCTGCTCATTTCTGACTCTATTATTTGCCTCTTTCTGCTCATTTCTGACCTCTATTCTGCTTCTTTCTGCTCGTTTCTGACCTTTATTTTGCCTCTTTCTGCTCGTTGCTGACCTTTATCTTGCCTCTTTCTGCTCATTGCTGACCTTTATTTTGCCTCTTTCTGCTCGTTTCTGATCCTTTATTCTGCCTCTTCTTGCTCGTTTCTCGACCTTTATTTTGCCTCTTTCTGCTTGTTGCTGACCTTTATTCTGCCTCTTTCTGCTCATTTCTGACCTTTATTTTGCCTCTTTCTGCTCTTGTCTGACCTTTATCTTGCCTCTTTCTGCTCATTGCTGACCTTTATTCTGCCTCTTTCTGCTCGTTTCTGACCTTTATTCTGCCTCTTGCTGCTCGTTTTTGACCTTTATTTTGCCTCTTTCTGCTCGTTTCTGACCTCTATTCTGCCTCTTTCTGCTCATTGTCTGACCTTTATTTTGCCTCTTTCTGCTCATTTCTGACCTTTATTCTGCCTCTTTCTGCTCATTTCTTACCTTATCTCTGCCTCTTTCTTCCTCGTTTCTGACCTTTATTTTGCCTCTTTCTGCTCGTTGCTGACCTTTATTCTGCCTCTTTCTGCTCGTTTCTCTCCTTTATTTTGCCTCTTTCTGCTCATTGCTGACCATTTATTCTGGCCTCTTTCTGCTGCTTGTTTCTGACCTTTATTCTTCCTCTTTCTGCTTGTTTCTCACCTTTATCTTGCTTCTTACTGCTCATTGCTGACCTCTATTCTGCCACTTGCTACTCATTTCTGCCCTCGATTCTGCCTCTTGGTGCTCATTTCTCACATTTATTTGGCCTCTTTCTGCTCGTTGTTGACCTTTATTCTGCCTCTTTCTGCTTGTTTCTGACCTTTATTCTGCCTCTTTCTGCTCATTTGCTGACCTTTATTCTGCCTCTTTCTGCTCATTGCTGACCTTTATTTTACCTCTTTCTGCTCATTGCTGACCTTTATTCTGCCTCTTTCTGCTTGTTTCTGACCTTTATTTTGTCTCTTTTGCCTCATTGCTGGCCTCTATTCTGCCGCTTTATGACTCATTTATTTTGCCTCTTTCTGCTCGTTGCTGACCTTTATTCTGCCTCTTTCTGCTCATTTCTGACCTTTATTTTGGCCTCTTTGCTGCTGGTTTCTGACCTCTATTTTGCCTCTTCTGCTACATTTCTCACCTTTATTTTGCCTCTTTCTGCTCATTTCTGACTCTATTATTTTGCCTCTTGCTGCTCGTTTCTGACCTCAATCTGCTTCCTTCTGCTCATTTCTGACCTCTATCTTGCCTCTTTCTACTCATTGCTGACCTTTATCTTGCCTCTTTCTGCTCACTGCTGACCTTTATTTTGCCTCTTTCTGCTTGTTTCTGATCCTTTATTCTGCCTCTTCTTGCTCATTTCTCACCTTTATTTTGCCTCTTTCTGCTCATTGCTGACCTTTATTCTCCCTCTTTCTGCTCATTTCTCACCTTTATTCTGCCTCTTTCTGCTCTTGTCTCAACTTTATCTTGCCTCTTTCTAATCATTGCTTACCTTTATTCTGCCTCTTTCTGCTCGTTTCTCACCTTTATCTTGCCTCTTACTGCTTATTGCTGACCTTTATCTTGCCTCTTTCTGCTCATTGCTGACCTTTATTCTGCCTCTTTCTGTTCCTTTCTCACCTTTATTATGCCTCTTCTTGCTCGTTTCTCACCTTTATTTTGCCTCTTTCTGCTCATTGCTGACATTTATTCTGCCTCTTTCTGCCCGTTTCTCACCTTTATCTTGCCTCTTTCTACTCTTTGCTGACCTCTATTCTGCCTTTTGCTGCTCATTTCTGACCTATGCTGCTTGTTTCTCACCTTTATTTTGCCTCTTTCTGCTCATTTCTGACCTTTATTTTGCCTCTTGCCGCTTGTTTCTGACCTCTATTTTGCCTCATTTCTGCTTGTTTCTCACCTTTAATCTGCCTCTTCTCTGCTCGTTTCTGATCTTTATTTTGCCTCTTTCTGCTCATTTCTGAACTTTATTCTGCCTCTTTCTTCTGCTGTCTCACCTTTACCTTGCCTCTTTCTGCTCATTGCTGACCTTTATTCTGCCTCTTTCTGCTCGTTGCTGACCTTTATTTTGCTTCTTTCTGCTCGTTGCTGACCTGTATTCTGCCTCTTTCTGCTTGTTTCTGACCTTTATTTTGTCTCTTTACTGCTCATTGCTGGCCTTTATTCTGCCTCTTTCTGCTCATTTCTGACCTTTATTTTGCTTCTTTCTGCTCATTGCTGACCTTTATTTTGCCTCTTTCTGCTCATTTCTGCACCTTTATTTTGCCTCTTGCTGCTCGTTTCTGACCTCTATTTTCCTCCTTCTGTTCATTTCTGACCTTCATTTTGCCTCTTTCTGCTCATTTCTGCTCTTTATTTTGCCTCTTGCTGCTCATTTCTGACCTCTATCTGCTTCCTTCTGCTCGTTTCTGACCTTTATATTGCCTCTTTCTGCTCACTGCTGACCTTTATCTTGCCTCTTTCTGCTCATTGCTAACCTTAATTTTGCCTCTTTCTGCTTGTTTCTCACCTTTATTCTGCCTCTTCTGCTCGTTTCTCACCTTTATTTTGCCTCTTTCTGCTCATTGCTGAACTTTATTCTGCCTCTTTCTGCTAATTTCTTACCTTTATTCTGCCTCTTTCTGCTCGTTGTCTCACCTTTATCTTGCCTCTTTCTAATCATTGCTGACCTTTATTCTGCCTCTTTCTGCTCATTTCTGCATCTTTATTCTGCCTCTTCTTGCTCGTTGTTCACCTTTATTTTGCCTCTTTCTGCTCGTTCTGACCTTTATTCTGCCTCTTTTCTGCTCGTTGTCTGACCTTTATCTTGCCTCTTTCTGCTCATTGCTGATCTTTATTCTGCCTCTTTCTGCTCGTTTCTTACCTTTCTCTGACTCTTCTTCCTCGTTTCTCACCTTTATTTTGCCTCTTTCTGCTCGTTGCTGACCTTTATTCTGCCTCTTTCTGCTTGTTTCTCACCATTATTTTGCCTCTTTCTGCTCATTGCTGACCATTATTCTGGCCTCTTTCTGCTGTCTTTTTCTGACCTTTATTCTTGCCTCTTTCTGCTTGTTTCTCACCTTTAGCTTGCCTCTTACTGCTGATTGCTGACCTCTATTCTACCTCTTGCTGCTCATTTCTGACCTCGATTCTGCCTCTTGCTGCTCATTTCTCACATTTATTTTGCCTCTTTCTGCTCGTTGTCTGACCTTTATTCTGCCTCTTTCTGCTTGTTTCTGACCTTTATTCTGCCTCTTTCTGCTCATTGCTGACCTTTATTCTGCCTCTTTCTGCTCATTGCTGACCTTTATTTTACCTCTTTCTGCTCGTTGCTGACCTTTATTCTGCCTCTTTCTGCTTGTTTCTGACCTTTATTTTGTCTCTTTACCTCATTGCTGACCTTTATTCTGCCCCTTTATGCTCATTTCTTTCATTTATTTTGCTTCTTTCTGCTCGTTGCTGACCTTTATTTTGCTTCTTTCTGCTCATTGCTGCACCTTTATTTTGCCTCTTGCTGCTGGTTTCTGCCCTCTATTTTGCCTCTCTCTGCTACATTTCTCACCTTCATTTTGCCTCTTTCTGCTCATTTCTCACTTTTATTTTGCCTCTTTCTGCTCGTTTCTGACCTCAATCTGCTTCTTTCTGCTCATTTCTGACCTCTATCTTGCCTCTTTCTGCTCACTGCTGACCTTTATCTTCGCCTCTTTCTGCTCGTTGCTGACCTTTATTCTGCCTCTTTCTGCTTGTTTTGCACCTTTATTCTGCCTCTTCTCTGCTCGTTTCCGACATTTATTTTGCCTCTTTCTGCTCATTGCTGACCTTTATTCTCCCTCTTTCTGCTCATTTCTCACCTTTATTCTGCCTCTTTCTGCTCTTGTCTCGACCTTTATCTTGCCTCTTTCTAATCATTGCTGACCTTTATTCTGCCTCTTTCTGCTCGTTTCTCACCTTTATTCTGCCTCTTCTTGCTCGTTTCTGCACCTTTATTTTGCCTCTTTCTGCTCGTTGCTGACCGTTATTCTGCCTCTTTCTTGCTCGTTTCTACCTCATTATTTTGCTCTTACTGCTCGTTTCTGACCTTTATTCTGCCTCTTTCTGCTCGTTCTGACCTCTATTCTGCCTCTTGCTGCTCATTTCTGATCTCTATTCTGCCTCTTGCTGCTTGTTTCTCACCTTTAGTTCTGCCTCTTTCTGCTCGTTGCTGACCTTTATTCTGCCTCTTTCTGCTCATTTCTGACCTTTATTCTGCCTCTTTCTGCTCATTGCTGGCCTTTATTCTGCCTCTTTCTGCTTATTTCTGACCTTTATTTTGCCTCTTTCTGCTCGTTTCTCACCTTTATTCTGCCTCTTTCTGCTGCTTTTGCACCTTTATCCTGCTGTCTGCAGTTTCTGACCTCTATTTTCGCCTCTTTCTGCTTGTTTCTGACCTTTATTCTGGCTTCTTTCTGCTCGCTTCTGACCTTTATCTTGCCTCTTTCTGCTCGCTGCTGACCTTTATTCTGCCTCTTTCTGCTCGTTTCTCACCTTTTTCTGCCTCTTCTTGCTCAGTTTCTTACCTTTATTCTGCCATCTTCTCTGCTCCTGTTCTCGACCTTTATTTTGCCTCTTTCTGCTGATTTCTGACCTTTATTCTGCCTCTTTCTGCTCGTTGCTGGCCTTTTTTCTGCCTCCTTCTGCTAGTTTCTGACCTTTATTCTGCCTTCTTTCTGCTCATTTTTCTACCTTTATCTTGCCTCTTTCTGCTCATTGCTGACCTTTATTCTAGCCTCTTTCTGCTCGTTTTTCACCTTTATTCTTGCCTCTTCTTTGCTCATTTCTCGACCTTTATTTTGCCTCTTTCTGCTTATTGCTGACCTTTATTATGCCTCTTTCTGCTCATTTCTGACCTTTATTCTGCCTCTTTCTGCTCATGTCTGACCTTTATCTTGCCTCTTTCTACTCATTGCTGACCTTTATTTTGCCTCTTTCTTGCTCATTTCTCGACCTTTATTCTGCCTCTTACTGCTTGTTTACTGACCTTTATAATGCTTCTTCCTTCCTATTTCTGACCTTTATTCTGCCTCTTGCTGCTCGTTTCTGACCTCTATTTTGCCTCTTTCTGACTCATTTCTCACCTTTATTTTGCCTCTTTCTGCTCGTTTCTCACCTTTATTTTGCCTTTTGGTGCTCATTTCTGACCTTTATTTTGCCTCTTTCTGCTCATTTCTCACCTTTATTTTGCCTCTTGCTGATCGTTTCTGACCTCTATTCTGCCTCTTGCTGCTCATTTCTGACCTTTATTTTACCTCTTTCTGCTCATTGCTGGCCTTTATTCTGCCCCTTTCTGCTCATTTCTGACCTTTATTCTGCCTCTTTCTGCTCATTTCTCACCTGTATTTTGCCTCTTTCTCCTTTTTGCTGATCTTTATTTTGCCTCTTCCTGCTCGTTTCTGACCTTTTTTTGCCTCTTGCTGCTGGTTTCTGACCTCGTTTCTGCCTCTTTCTGCTCGTTTCTGACCTTTATTCTGCCTCATCTCTGCTCGTTGCTGACCTTTATCTTGCCTCTTTCTGCTTGCTGCATGACCTTTATTTTGCCTCTTTCTGCTTGTTTCACAACTTTATTCTGCCTCTTTCTGCTCATTGCTGACCTTTATTCTGCCTCTTTCTGCTCTTTTGCTGACCATTAATTCTGCCTCTTTGTGCTCGTTTCTGACCCATTATTCTGCCTCTTTCTGGTCGTTTCTGACCTGTATTTTGCCTCTTGCTGCTCATTTCTGACCTCTATTTTGCCTCTTTCTGCTAGTTTCTGACCTTTATTCTGCTTCTTTCTGCTCACTTTTCACCTTTATTCTTGCCTCTTTCTGCTCACTTGCTGACCTTTATCTTGCCTCTTTCTGCTCACTGCTGACCTTTATTTTCCCTCTTTCTGCTCGTTGTCATCACCTTTATTCTGCCTCTTCTCTGCTCATTTCTGACCTTTATCTTGCCTCTTTCTGCTTGTTGCTGACCTTTATTCTGCCTCTTTCTGCTTGTTTCTGACCTTTATTCTGCCTCTTGCTGCTCGTTTCTGACCTCTATGTTTGCCTTCTTTCTGACTCATTTTTCTCCATTATCTTGCCTCTTTCTGCTCACTGCTGACCTTTATTCAGCCTCTTTCTGCTCGTTTCTCACCTTTATTCTGCCTCTTTCTGCTCATTGTCTCACCTTTATCTTGCCTCTTTCTGCTCATTGCTGACCTTTATTCTGCCTCTTTCTGCTCGTTTCTCACCTTTATTCTGCCTCTTCTTGCTTGTTTCTGACCTTTATTATGCCTCTTTCTGCTTATTTCTGACCTTTATTCTGCCTCTTGCTGCTGGTTTCTGACCTCTATCTTGACTTTTTCTGATCATTTTCTCGACCTTTATTTTGCCTCTTTCTGCTCGTTGCTGACCTTTATTATGCCTCTTTCGTGCTCATTTTAACCTTTATCTTTGCCTCCTTCTGTTTGATTGCAGACCTTTATTTTGCCTCTTTCTGCTCATTGCTGACCTTTGCTGCTCGTTTTAGACCTCTATTTTGCCTCTTGCTGCTAGTTTCTGACCTCTCATTCTGCCTCTTGCTGCTCATTTCTGACCTCTATTTTGCCTCTTTCTGCTAGTTTCTGGCCTTTATCCTGCTTCTTTCTGCTCAATTTTCACTTCTATCATGCCTATTCCTGCTCATTTCTGACCTCTATTTTGCATCTTTCTGACCTTTATTCTGCCTCTTTCTGCTCATTGCTGACCTTTATTTTCCCTCTTTCTGCTCTTGTCTGACCTTGGTTCTTCCTCTTTCTGTTCATTTCTGACCTTTATCTTGCATCTTGCTGCTCGTTTCTGACCTCTATTTCCCTCTTTCTGCTCGTTGCTGACCTTTATTCTGCCTCTTTCTGCTTGTTTCTGACCTTCATTCTGCCTCTTGTTGCTCATTTCTGACCTCTATTTTGCCTCTTTCTGACCTTTATTCTGCCTCTTTCGGCTCGTTTCTTACCTCTAATCTGCCTCTTTCGACTCGTTTCTCACCTTCATTCTGCCTCTTGCTGATCGTTTCTGGCCTCTATTTTGCCTTTTTCCGCTCATTGCTAACCTTTATTCTGCCTCTTTTTGCTCATTGCTGGACTTTATTTTGCCTCTTTCTGCTTATTGCTGATCTGTATTTGGCCTCTTTCTGCTCATTGCTGTCATTTATTTTCCCTCTTTCTGCTCGTTTCTGACCTTTCCTTTGCCTCTTTCCGCTTGTTTCTGACCTTTATCCTGCCTCTGTCTGCTCTATGCTGAACTTTATTCTGCCTCTTTCTGCTCGTTGCTGACCTTTATTATGCCTCTTTCTGCTAGTTTCTAACCTTTAACTTGCCTCTTTCTGCTTATTGCAGACCTTTATTTTGTCTCTTTCTGCTCATTGCTGACCTCTTGCTGCTCGTTTTAGACCTCTATTTTGCTTCTTTCTGCTAGTTTCTGACCTTTATTCTGCTTCTTTCTGTAGGAGAGTAGGATCTGCCTCTTATGTTGCCCCCACTTTTTTCTGATGTTTACACTGGTTTCTGGCTATAGTCTGGCTGGGTCCCTGCTAATCAGGGCCCCAGCCTCTCTGTTCTCTCTAACGACTTGGAGTGCACTCTAGGTGCACTAGTGATTGGATGCTGTGGTTCCTTATGAGTCCCTAGTATATGGTACCTTAGGTGCTAAGGGCATAGGTACTTCACAGGCCTACCAGGGGCTGCAGCATGTATTATGCCACCCCTGGGAAGCAGACTAAATCTGACACCACAGGCCTGCTACTGCAGCCTGGGTGAGGAAGTGCTAGCACCCCTCACTGAGATATAGGTCCCCTCTATCTCTCCTACACACACATATAAACCTATCAGTCACCACTAAGGCAGGCCCTATCAATCCTGAGGGCAGGGTGCTTGGCTTCTATGTGAGGGGGTGCCTCTGCCTGAGCAGGGCCCTCTGCAGCTCTCAGAGACCATTCTCTGGTGCTGTTTGTGGATGCGGTTAAACCATATACTTTTAAGTGCATTATATCCTCGCGGTAAAATGCTAACTTTGGAATGGCTGCATCGAAACATGTCGTGTTTGGTGTCAAACATCTTGGAATACTACCCCCCACCAGTCCTGGCGGCGGGGGTAGCATTCCACCCTTCTAGAGGGATAGACATGTACCTACTGTGGAAACGCGGTAGAATCCTGCAGAGCCCTGGCATCACAAAATGGATGCCACCAGTCACAGACACTGGGCTGCCCTCCTGCTGATGACCAACACTCGCCGTGGAGGAAGCTCAACAATAGATATCCTGTCCCAAGGGGTGTGACCACCTTCCAGACAGGGTTTAGTGTATTGGGGCTGGGTGAGTGCACTCTTAGAGTGCTTTGAAGTCCTGCACTGGGGAGCAGAAGGCTCCTCTGTGCATATGCCAGTTCAAACCGGCTCAGGGGCTACCTGTCCCTGCTCTGGCGCGAAACTGGACAAAGGGAAGTGGGTGTAGCCACCCACTCCCCTGACCCTCCCATAGGTAGGGTCATAGAGCTAGTCCCTCCCTTTCTTTTAGTATAAGAGGGGGAACCTGTGCATTGCACCCTAGATTTCCCTGGACGACGCTCTGAAGACGAATCCCGGACCTTCGACGTTCCACTACCTTTGGAAGACTGAAGAATCTCCCTTGGAGTCAAGGAGTGACTCCCCTGCTTGGCAGGCACCAAAAACTACAAACGACGGTCGCAAACTACGCCGCTCCCGCTGGAGTCCGAAGACCCTGGAGCCCAAGAAGTGGATTTCCTGACTTCTCAAAGGCCATCATGAGTCCCCTGCGAAGCTGAGGCCAGTGGACCCCAAGAGTGACGAGGAACCACGATCCCTGGGTACCGTGCACTATTGTCGAGTGCAACCCCTTCACAATGTTCCACGAACTTGTGCTTTGGACCGCGTGTGGTCCTAGCCTCCAGGAGGAATCCCTCTGAAGATCCGAGGCCTACCACGTCCCGAGAGACCGTGGGCCCCTGTGAGCGAATCCTCACGAGGCGTCTTTGCGATCCCTTGCCAGCCGGCTTGTGGGTCCCCAGAAGACTTTCTAAAGACACCAAAGGGCTCCCCTGGTTGCTCCAGGCCTGCCCTGACTTACTCTTGCTGGGTGAGTCCCACAGACCTTGCTGGTCTGCGGCATTGCCTCTTCACACTTTCCCCAAGACTTGCTGTTTCTAAGGCTTGTTGGCTCCGATCGAGTCGCCGACACCGCAGTAAGCTGCAGACATTGTGGGACACGCGGAATCCAGCTCCTGGTTGTCGTCGACGCCTCCTGGACCTCGTGGCCGAAGAGTCAAGGCACCCGCGAACGACCTGAATCTTGCAACGACGGTGGGCATCCATCTTCCGTGCCCCGAGTCACTGCCAAGTGACTTTGAACACTGTCCCCTCTGCTTTCAGGTCTTCCATCCTCTGAATCCAGGCTTGGATTCCTCCGGACACTTCTCCTGTCGCCGCAAGCAGCAAGTCTTCACTGGCTCCCATTGAAAACGACGCCGCGACCCGACACCAAAGAACACCTATGCACCCGGCTCCCCTGGGTGAGGTAACTTCAGCACTACGGTGCTCCTGTGGGCGTGGGCCCTAGAACTACTTACCCTGTAAGTGATTTGCTTGTAGCTTCCCTAGAAGTGTCCTAAAACTCTCCTTTTCTAAGTACGACAATTGCGCTGACTCGTACAGGGTTCGCGTCTGTGTTAGACACACCGCGTCCATCTCCTTTGTAACACTATCTAAAACTGTATCCTTCGACTCGTACTGAGTCCGATCGGTGTTCGCCTCGAACACACAAAGGGCCTGTAACACTGAGATCTCCATTGCACTGACTCGCACAAGGTTCGCGTCTGTGTTAGACACAGCGCGTCCATCTCCCTTGCAACTCTATCTGTACCCGCGTCCTTCGACTCGTACAAGGACCGATCGGTGTGTTCGCCTCGAACACGCAAGGGACCTTTAACATTGAAATCTCAATCGCGTCTGTTCGCATAGACTCGTACAGGACTCGCACCAGTGCCAGGACACCGCGTCCGTCCCCTGTGGGTCTCCTACAACTACCTGGGGTGGTTCTTGGGGGTCCCTCGATTCTAGATGCCCTAGACCTAGGTCTAGCAAACTAAGATTGTGATATTCGATTGTGCTTAACTTATTTTGATAACATTTGACTTGTACATATGTTCCTGACCTCTAATCTCATAAAGAGATTAGTAGAGAGTGTTTATTAATAAATACATATATATTTGATATATATACCTGTGTGGTGTCTTTTCATTTGGTGATTCGAGAGATTGTGTGGTAAAACAAGCTGCTTTACATTCCTTCAAGACTTAGCCTGAAGGCTGCTCTCCACAGCTACCACTAGGATAGCTTTCTATAAAGGTTGTCTTAAACCTATCTACCATAAGAGTCGAATTGTTCTGGTGCAAGGTGTCCACTTTAATTAGTGAACAGCATATACCAGCCCAACTTCTCACATTGGTGGGCAGCGTGTGGGATTCCAGCTTGCTATTGTTTTACCAGAAAATCTCTATTTGAATTACTAACTGAAAACCACTATAGGTACTCAAGGTACATATAAAGTCAAGCTTAGTATCAATAAGTTCTACTGAACTTAGAGCTGTGTGCCAAGGGATAGCACACCCTTTCTACAGCTCAAGCTAGTATCAGTAGGCCACAAACTAGTGTAGGTAGTACAACACTGCACAACACTAGAATGTCCTTAAAGGGTGGAACCAGTGGATCCACTCAGCCTCAGTATAAGGACATGGCTTTCTCTGACTTGAGAGCCATGTGTGTTGAAAGACACCTGAGGCTAGGACAGAGTCCCTCAACCCTACACCTGATAGATCTGCTGACAGCAGATGATCTTAGATTGGCTCTAGGAGCTAATGGGTCTTGTAGGAGAGTAGGATCTGCCTCTTATGTTGCCCCCACTTTTTTTCTGATGTTAGCACTGGTTTCTGGCTATAGTCTGGCTGGGTCCCTGCCAATCAGGGCCCCAGCCTCTCTGTTCTCTCTAAACGACATGGAGTGCACTCTAGGTGCACTAGTGATTGGATACTGTGGTGCCTTATGAGTCCCTAGTATATGGTACCTTAGGTGCCAAGGGCATAGGTACTTCACAGGCCTACCAGGGGCTGCAGCATGTATTATGCCACCCCTGGGAAGCAGTCTAAATCTGACACCACAGGCCTGCTACTGCAGCCTGGGTGAGGTGGTGCTAGCACCCCTCACTGAGATATAGGTTTCCTATATCTCTCCTGCACACACATATAAACCTATCAGTCACCCCTAAGGCAGGCCCTATCAATCCTGAGGGCAGGGTGCTTGGCTTCTATGTGAGGGGGTGCCTCTGCCTGAGCAGGGCCCCTCTGCAGCTCTCAGAGTCTATTCTCTGGTGCTGTTTGTGGATGCGGTTAAACCATATACTATTAAGTGCATTATATCCTCGCGGTAAATGCTAACTTTGGAATGGCTGCATCAAAACATGTCGTGTTTGGTGTCAAACATCTTGGAATACTACCCCCCGCCAATCTTGGCGGCGGGGGTAGCATTCCACCCTTCTAGAGGGATAAGACATGTACCTGCTGTGGAAACGCGGTAGAATCCTAAAGAGCCCTGGCATCACAAAATGGATGCCACCAGTCACAGACACTGGGCTGCCCTCCTGCTGATGACCGAAACTCGCAGTGGAGGAAGCCCAACAATAGGCATCCTGTCACAGGGAGGTGTAACCACCTCCCAGACAGGGTTTAGTGTATTGGGGCTGGGTGGGTGCACTCTTAGAGTGCTTTGAAGTCCTGCACTGGGGGAGCAGAAGGCTCCTCTGTGCATATGCCAGTTCAAACCAGCTCAGGGGCTACCTGCCCCTGCTCTGGTGCGAAACTGGACAAAGGGAAGTGGGTGTAGCCACCCCTCCCTTGACCCTCCCATAGGTGGGGTCATAGAGCTAGTCCATCCCCTCTTTTTAGTATAAGAGGGGGAACCTTGCCATTGCAAAGCAGATAACCCCTGGACGACGCTCTACAGAAGAATCCTGGCCCTTCGACGTTCCACTACCTTTGGAAGACAGAAGAATCTCCCTTGGAGTCAAGGAGTGACTCCCCTGCTTGGCAGGCACCAAAAACGACAACGACGGTCGCAAACTACGCCGCTCCCGCCGGAGTCCGAAGTCCCTGCAGCCCAAGAAGTAGATTTCCTGACTTCTCCAAGGCCATCGTGAGTCCCCAGCGAAGCTGAGGCAAGTGGACCCCACGAGTGACGAGGAACCGCGACCCCTGGGTACCGTGCACTATTGTCGAGTGCAACCCCTTCACAACGTTCCACGAACTTGTGCTTTGGACCACGTATGGTCCTGACCTCCAGCAGGAATCCCTCCGAAGATCAGAGGTCTACACCGTCCTTAGTGACCGTGGGCCCCTGTTGAGTGATTCTGCCCGAGGTGTCTTTGCGATCCCTTGCCAGCCGGCTCGTGGGTCCCCAGAAGACTTCTTAAAGAAACCAAAGGGCTCCTCTGGTTGCTCCAGGCCTGCCCTGACTTACCCTCGCTGGGTGAGTCCCTCAGACCTTGCTGGTCTGTGCCATCGACTTTTCTTCATCTCCCCGAGACTTGCTGTTGCCAAGGCTTGTTGGCTCCAATCGAGTTGCCGACACCGCAGTAAGCTGCAAACTTCGTGGGACACACAGAATCCAGCTCCTGGTCATCGTCGACGCCTCCTGGACCTCGTGGCTGAAGAGTCAAGGCACCTGCAACCGACCTGAATCAACCGACGACGGTGGGCATCCATCTTCCTTGCCCCGAGTCACTGCCAAGTGACTTTGAACACTGTCCCCTCTGCTTTCAGGTCATCCTTCTTCAGAATCCAGGCTTGGATTCCACCGGACACTTCTTCAGCTCCCGCAAGCAGCAAGTCTTCTTTGTTCGCCATTGAAAACGACGCCGCGACCCGACACCAAAGGACACCTATGCACCCGGCTTCCCTGGGTGAGGTAACTCCAGCACTACGGTGCTCCTGTGGGTGTGGGCCCTAGAACTACTTACCCTGTAAGTGACTTGCTTGTAGGTTCTCCCGAAGTATCCTAGAACTCTTAATTTCCAACCGCGACTTGCCCCATTGAAGTCAACGGCGATCCGCGCCTGTGTATCCACACTGCACGCGTCCCCCGTGGGTCCTTTACTTACCTGCCTTGGGTGGTTTCGTGAGGCCCCAGCACTTCTGAAGGCCCTAGGCCTTGTCTCCCTGCAAGTCGTTGTTGCTAAGTCCCTTATTTAGTATATGGTCTGGTACGCCCCTAGGGCCCCAGCCATATTTTGTGCTTAACTTATTGTGAAACGTTGATTTGTGCATATGTTTGTCTTCTAATCTCATAAAGAGATTAGTAGAGAGTTATTTAGAAATAAATACATATATATTTGATATATATACCTGTGTGGTGTCTTTTCATTTGGTGATTCAAGAGATTATATGGTAAAACAAGCTGCTTTACATTCCTTCAAGACTTAGCCTGAAGGCTGCTCTCCACAGCTACCACTAGGATAGCTTTCTTTAAAAGGTTGTCTTAAACCTATCTACCATAAGAGTCGATTTGCCCTGGTGCAAGGTGTCCACTTTAATTAGTGAACAGCATATACCAGGCCAACTTCTCACATTGGTGGGCAGCGTGTGGGATTCCAGCTTGCCATTGTTTTACCAGAAAATCTCTATTTGAATTACTAACTGAAAACCATTATAGGTACTCAAGGTACATATAAAGTCAAGCTTAGTATCAATAAGTTCTACTGAACTTAGAGCTGTGTGCCAAGGGATAGCACACCCTTTCCACAGCTCAAGCTAGGATCAGTAGGCCACAAACTAGTGTAGGTAGTACAACACTGCACAACACTAGAATGTCCTTAAAGGGTGGACCCAGTGGATCCACTCAGCCTCAGTATAAGGACATGGCTTTCTCTGACTTGAGAGCCATGTGTGTTGACAGACACCTGAGGCTAGGACAGAGTCCCTCAACACTACACCTGATAGATCTGCTGACAGCAGATGACCTTAGATTGGCTCTAGGAGCTAAAGGGTCTGAATCAGTGGGTGGGTCAGTCATAGTATCTGGGTCAGATGATGAAAATCAGAATGACCAAGACTCTGTGATTGAAGGGCCAGGCTTCAAGGGGCCTGAAAAGGACAGAGGAATTCTCCCTAAGAGAACTGACAGAGAGGAGGAGAGGCACAGATCCCCTTCCAGGGAATCTGACCACTCTTATCACTCTGGCAGAGAATTTGTCCAGCAGAGGAGCTCATACTTTTCCTTAAGAGAGACCTCCTCTGAGAGAAGGTGCAAACTGCTCCAGTATGAGGAAGCCAAAGTGGCCCTCAGAACCAAGCAGTTGGCACTGGATAGGGAAGCCCTGGAGATCCAGAGAGCTTCTAGAAAAGAGGGGTTAGAACCCCCTGGTGGCAGCAACAGTGTCCCTAGAGGCAGAGAATATATTCCTGACCATAGGAACCTGAGCAAGGTTGTTCCTCCCTACCAGAGTGGGGATGATATCCACAAGTGGATAACTGCTATGGAGAGGGCCTGTAGAGTACAGCAGGTCCCCCAAAAGCAGTGGGCAGCAATCTTGTGGCTCTCCTTTTCAGATAAAGGAAGAGACAAGCTCCTCACTGTTAGAGAGGAGGATGCTGATGATTATGAGGTCCTGAAGAGTGCACTGATAGATGGGTTTGGCTTAACCACTGAGCAGTACAGGTTGAAGTTCAGAGATACCCAGAAGGCACAGACTCAGGACTGGACTGACTTTGTTGATTGTGCAACCAAGGCTCTAGAGGGTTGGCTGGTTGGCAGTAGGGTTACTGATTTCAAGGGATTGTATAATCTGATGATGAGAGAACAGATCCTAAATAATTGCCAGAACCAGTTGTTGCATCAGTACCTGGTGGACTCTGATCTGACCTCTCCCCAAGAATTGGGAAAGAAGGCAGACAAATGGGTCAGAACCAGGGTGAGGCAGAAAACCCAGAACCAAGGGGGTGACACTAAGAAGCAAGATCCTAAAGGCTCTGAGAAAGGTGGGGATAAGTCAAAAGACCAGAAGTCTTCACAAGGGCCCCAAAAATCTGCATCTGGTGGGGAGTCACAGTCCAACAAGGGAAAAGGCCAAAAGAAGCCCTGGTGCAAATTCTGTAAACAGAAAGGGCACTGGACTTCTGATTGTACCAAGTCCAAAGACCAAACCACCACCACTCCTGCCCCTAAGGCAACTGTGCCCCCTAGCTCAGCTACTGGTGGAGGTGGTACGCAGAATAAGGGTGTAGTAGGGTTGACCCTGGGTTCTGAAGTGGATTCTGACCTAGTCAGAGTGACCACTCAGGCAATGCTGATTTGTGATGGAAACATTGATATGTCCTTCCTAGTAAGCCCCAGTAATCTGGGCAAGTACAAACAGCAGCCTTTGATAAATGGCAAACAGGCTTTGGCATTTAGGGACACAGGTGCTAGTGTCACCATGGTGGCAGAGGACCTAGTGGACCCTGGACAGATCATCCTGGGCTGAAATGTACCAGGTGACCAATGCAAGCAATGTCCAGACCAACCATAGTCTGGCAGTTGTGAATTTCTCCTGGGGAGGGGTAACTGGCCTCAAAAGGTTGTAGTCAGTGCAGACCTCCCTGTAGAATGTCTGTTGGGCAATGATCTAGAGACTTCAGCCTGGTCTGAAGTAGAGTTATGGACTCATGCTGAGATGTTGGGCATCCCTGCAGAGGTATTTGCTGTGACCAGGTCACAAGCAAGAATGCATGACCCTGAACCAGCTCTGGATCCTGGAACAATGGACCAGATGCTTCCCAAGAGGAGGAGCAGTAGGGTTAAGGCAGTGCCTTCCCTCTGTCTCAGATCAAAGATTCACTTCCAGAGGGAGGTGAAGCAGAACCCTAAGAAGGAACTGCCCCAGAGGGACTTGAACCTGACCAGGTTGAGTTCTTGGGGGCAGGGGGCCCTTCTAGGGAAGATCTGAGTAAGGAGCAACAGTGCTGCCCCTCTCTTGAACCCCTCAGACAGCAGGCTGCTACTGAGGCTGCTGGGAGTGCTAGTGGGTCCCATAAAGTTTATTGGGATGAGGGACTCCTATATTCTGAGGGTAGAGACCCAGCCCTGACCTGCTCTCTCAGAACCCTGATGATGGGTCAGTAGATGGTGTTGCTTTGGCAAGCAGCCTCACTGACCATCAGCAAACTGAGTGCAGACAAGTTCTGCAACAGTTTAGACATATGTTTAGCCTGACCCCTAGTCAGACTACCTGGTGCACCCATGAGGTGGACACTGGGGACAGTCTGCCTGTCAAGAATAAAATCTACAGGCAACCTGACCATGTCAGGGACTGTATCAGGACTGAAGTCCAGAAAATGTTGGAGTTAGGCGTGATTGAGCCTTCAGATAGCCCTTGGGCTAGCCCAGTAGTCCTGGTACCCAAGCCTCATACCCAGGGTGGTAAGAAAGAAATGAGGTTTTGTGTAGACTACAGAGGCCTCAATGCAGTCACTAGGACTGATGCCTATCCCATACCAAGGGCAGATGAGCTGATTGATACTTTGGCCTCAGCCAAGTATCTAAGCACATTTGACCTCACAGCTGGCTACTGGCAAATCAGATTAGCTGATGATGCAAAAGCCAAAACAGCATTTTCGACCCCTGGTGGGCACTACCACTTTGTGGTGATGCCCTTTGGATTGAAAAATGCACCTGCCACTTTTCAGAGGTTGGTGAATAAAGTTCTGGCAGGGATGGAAACTTATTGCTCAGCTTATCTGGATGATATTGCTGTCTTTAGTTCCTCCTGGCAGGATCACCTGGTCCACCTCAGAAATGTTTTGGAGGCCCTGCAGAAAGCAGGCCTCACTATCAAGGCCACCAAGTGCCAGATAGGGCAGAGTCAGGTTGTGTACCTGGGCCACCTTGTAGGTGGAGGCCAGGTTCAGCCTTTACAGAGCAAAATCCAAACCATAATGGAATGGGTTGCTCCAACCACCCAGACACAGGTGAGAGCCTTCTTAGGCCTGACTGGGTACTATAGGAGGTTTGTCAAGGGATATGGATCTATAGTGACCCCCTTGAATGATCTGACCTCAAAGAGAATGCCAAAAAGGTTCAGTGGACAGCTAGCTGTCAAAAGGCATTTGAAGACCTAAAGCAGGCCATGTGCACTGCCCCCATCTTACAGAGTCCAGACTACACCAAAAAGTTCATTGTCCAAACAGATGCTTCTGAGCTGGGTGTGGGAGCTGTACTGTCTCAACTGAATGATGAAGGTCAAGACCAGCCAGTAGCTTTTATTAGCAGAAGGCTGACCCCTAGAGAGAAACGTTGGTCAGCTATAGAGAGGGAGGCCTTTGCTGTGGTATGGGCCCTGAAGAAGCTGAGGCCATACTTGTTTGGTACTCACTTCATAGTTCAGACTGACCACAAGCCCCTCCTATGGCTAAAGCAGATGAAAGGTGAAAACCCAAAACTTTTGAGGTGGTCCATTTCCCTACAGGGGATGGACTATACAGTGGAACATAGGCCTGGGACCCAACATGCCAATGCAGATGGACTCTCAAGGTATTTCCACTTTGAACACGAAGACTCAACTGGTCAAGGTTAGTTTAGTGTCCCTACGTTTGGGGGGTTGTGTAGGAGAGTAGGATCTGCCTCTTATGTTGCCCCCACTTTTTTCTGATGTTAGCACTGGTTTCTGGCTATAGTCTGGCTGGGTCCCTGCCAATCAGGGCCCCAGCCTCTCTGTTCTCTCTAAACGACATGGAGTGCACTCTAGGTGCACTAGTGATTGGATACTGTGGTGCCTTATGAGTCCCTAGTATATGGTACCTTAGGTGCCAAGGGCATAGGTACTTCACAGGCCTACCAGGGGCTGCAGCATGTATTATGCCACCCCTGGGAAGCAGTCTAAATCTGACACCACAGGCCTGCTACTGCAGCCTGGGTGAGGTGGTGCTAGCACCCCTCACTGAGATATAGGTTTCCTATATCTCTCCTGCACACACATATAAACCTATCAGTCACCCCTAAGGCAGGCCCTATCAATCCTGAGGGCAGGGTGCTTGGCTTCTATGTGAGGGGGTGCCTCTGCCTGAGCAGGGCCCCTCTGCAGCTCTCAGAGTCTATTCTCTGGTGCTGTTTGTGGATGCGGTTAAACCATATACTATTAAGTGCATTATATCCTCGCGGTAAATGCTAACTTTGGAATGGCTGCATCAAAACATGTCGTGTTTGGTGTCAAACATCTTGGAATACTACCCCCCGCCAATCTTGGCGGCGGGGGTAGCATTCCACCCTTCTAGAGGGATAAGACATGTACCTGCTGTGGAAACGCGGTAGAATCCTAAAGAGCCCTGGCATCACAAAATGGATGCCACCAGTCACAGACACTGGGCTGCCCTCCTGCTGATGACCGAAACTCGCAGTGGAGGAAGCCCAACAATAGGCATCCTGTCACAGGGAGGTGTAACCACCTCCCAGACAGGGTTTAGTGTATTGGGGCTGGGTGGGTGCACTCTTAGAGTGCTTTGAAGTCCTGCACTGGGGGAGCAGAAGGCTCCTCTGTGCATATGCCAGTTCAAACCAGCTCAGGGGCTACCTGCCCCTGCTCTGGTGCGAAACTGGACAAAGGGAAGTGGGTGTAGCCACCCCTCCCTTGACCCTCCCATAGGTGGGGTCATAGAGCTAGTCCATCCCCTCTTTTTAGTATAAGAGGGGGAACCTTGCCATTGCAAAGCAGATAACCCCTGGACGACGCTCTACAGAAGAATCCTGGCCCTTCGACGTTCCACTACCTTTGGAAGACAGAAGAATCTCCCTTGGAGTCAAGGAGTGACTCCCTGCTTGGCAGGCACCAAAAACGACAACGACGGTCGCAAACTACGCCGCTCCCGCCGGAGTCCGAAGTCCCTGCAGCCCAAGAAGTGGATTTCCTGACTTCTCCAAGGCCATCGTGAGTCCCCAGCGAAGCTGAGGCAAGTGGACCCCACGAGTGACGAGGAACCGCGACCCCTGGGTACCGTGCACTATTGTCGAGTGCAACCCCTTCACAACGTTCCACGAACTTGTGCTTTGGACCACGTATGGTCCTGACCTCCAGCAGGAATCCCTCCGAAGATCAGAGGCCTACACCGTCCCGAGTGACCGTGGGCCCCTGTTGAGTGATTCCGCCCGAGGTGTCTTTGCGATCCCTTGCCAGCCGGCTCGTGGGTCCCCAGAAGACTTCTTAAAGAAACCAAAGGGCTCCCTGGTTGCTCCAGGCCTGCCCTGACTTACCCTCGCTGGGTGAGTCCCTCAGACCTTGCTGGTCTGTGCCATCGACTTTTCTTCATCTCCCCGAGACTTGCTGTTGCCAAGGCTTGTTGGCTCTAATCGAGTTGCCGACACCGCAGTAAGCTGCAGACTTCGTGGGACACACAGAATCCAGCTCCTGGTTGTCGTCGATGCCTCCTGGACCTCGTGGCTGAAGAGTCAAGGCACCTGCAACCGACCTGAATCAACCGACGACGGTGGGCATCCATCTTCCTTGCCCCGAGTCACTGCCAAGTGACTTTGAACACTGTCCCCTCTGCTTTCAGGTCATCCTTCTTCAGAATCCAGGCTTGGATTCCACCGGACACTTCTTCAGCTCCCGCAAGCAGCAAGTCTTCTTTGTTCGCCATTGAAAACGACGCCGCGACCCGACACCAAAGGACACCTATGCACCCGGCTTCCCTGGGTGAGGTAACTCCAGCACTACGGTGCTCCTGTGGGTGTGGGCCCTAGAACTACTTACCCTGTAAGTGACTTGCTTGTAGGTTCTCCCGAAGTATCCTAGAACTCTTTATTTCCAACCGCGACTTGCCCCATTGAAGTCAACGGCGATCCGCGCCTGTGTATCCACACTGCACGCGTCCCCCGTGGGTCCTTTACTTACCTGCCTTGGGTGGTTTTGTGAGGCCCCAGCACTTCTGAAGGCCCTAGGCCTTGTCTCCCTGCAAGTCGTTGTTGCTAAGTCTCTTACTTAGTATATGGTCTGGTACGCCCCTAGGGCCCCAGCCATATTTTGTGCTTAACTTATTGTGAAACGTTGATTTGTGCATATGTTTGTCTTCTAATCTCATAAAGAGATTAGTAGAGAGTTATTTAGAAATAAATACATATATATTTGATATATATACCTGTGTGGTGTCTTTTCATTTGGTGATTCAAGAGATTATATGGTAAAACAAGCTGCTTTACATTCCTTCAAGACTTAGCCTGAAGGCTGCTCTCCACAGCTACCACTAGGATAGCTTTCTTTAAAAGGTTGTCTTAAACCTATCTACCATAAGAGTCGATTTGCCCTGGTGCAAGGTGTCCACTTTAATTAGTGAACAGCATATACCAGGCCAACTTCTCACATTGGTGGGCAGCGTGTGGGATTCCAGCTTGCCATTGTTTTACCAGAAAATCTCTATTTGAATTACTAACTGAAAACCATTATAGGTACTCAAGGTACATATAAAGTCAAGCTTAGTATCAATAAGTTCTACTGAACTTAGAGCTGTGTGCCAAGGGATAGCACACCCTTTCCACAGCTCAAGCTAGGATCAGTAGGCCACAAACTAGTGTAGGTAGTACAACACTGCACAACACTAGAATGTCCTTAAAGGGTGGACCCAGTGGATCCACTCAGCCTCAGTATAAGGACATGGCTTTCTCTGACTTGAGAGCCATGTGTGCTGACAGACACCTGAGGCTAGGACAGAGTCCCTCAACACTACACCTGATAGATCTGCTGACAGCAGATGACCTTAGATTGGCTCTAGGAGCTAAAGGGTCTGAATCAGTGGGTGGGTCAGTCATAGTATCTGGGTCAGATGATGAAAATCAGAATGACCAAGACTCTGTGATTGAAGGGCCAGGCTTCAAGGGGCCTGAAAAGGACAGAGGAATTCTCCTAAGAGAACTGACAGAGAGGAGGAGAGGCACAGATCCCCTTCCAGGGAATCTGACCACTCTTATCACTCTGGCAGAGAATTTGTCCAGCAGAGGAGCTCATACTTTTCCTTAAGAGAGACCTCCTCTGAGAGAAGGTGCAAACTGCTCCAGTATGAGGAAGCCAAAGTGGCCCTCAGAACCAAGCAGTTGGCACTGGATAGGGAAGCCCTGGAGATCCAGAGAGCTTCTAGAAAAGAGGGGTTAGAACCCCTGGTGGCAGCAACAGTGTCCCTAGAGGCAGAGAATATATTCCTGACCATAGGAACCTGAGCAAGGTTGTTCCTCCCTACCAGAGTGGGGATGATATCCACAAGTGGATAACTGCTATGGAGAGGGCCTGTAGAGTACAGCAGGTCCCCCAAAAGCAGTGGGCAGCAATCTTGTGGCTCTCCTTTTCAGATAAAGGAAGAGACAAGCTCCTCACTGTTAGAGAGGAGGATGCTGATGATTATGAGGTCCTGAAGAGTGCACTGATAGATGGGTTTGGCTTAACCACTGAGCAGTACAGGTTGAAGTTCAGAGATACCCAGAAGGCACAGACTCAGGACTGGACTGACTTTGTTGATTGTGCAACCAAGGCTCTAGAGGGTTGGCTGGTTGGCAGTAGGGTTACTGATTTCAAGGGATTGTATAATCTGATGATGAGAGAACAGATCCTAAATAATTGCCAGAACCAGTTGTTGCATCAGTACCTGGTGGACTCTGATCTGACCTCTCCCCAAGAATTGGGAAAGAAGGCAGACAAATGGGTCAGAACCAGGGTGAGGCAGAAAACCCAGAACCAAGGGGGTGACACTAAGAAGCAAGATCCTAAAGGCTCTGAGAAAGGTGGGGATAAGTCAAAAGACCAGAAGTCTTCACAAGGGCCCCAAAAATCTGCATCTGGTGGGGAGTCACAGTCCAACAAGGGAAAAGGCCAAAAGAAGCCCTGGTGCAAATTCTGTAAACAGAAAGGGCACTGGACTTCTGATTGTACCAAGTCCAAAGACCAAACCACCACCACTCCTGCCCCTAAGGCAACTGTGCCCCCTAGCTCAGCTACTGGTGGAGGTGGTACGCAGAATAAGGGTGTAGTAGGGTTGACCCTGGGTTCTGAAGTGGATTCTGACCTAGTCAGAGTGACCACTCAGGCAATGCTGATTTGTGATGGAAACATTGATATGTCCTTCCTAGTAAGCCCCAGTAATCTGGGCAAGTACAAACAGCAGCCTTTGATAAATGGCAAACAGGCTTTGGCATTTAGGGACACAGGTGCTAGTGTCACCATGGTGGCAGAGGACCTAGTGGACCCTGGACAGATCATCCTGGGCGAAATGTACCAGGTGACCAATGCAAGCAATGTCCAGACCAACCATAGTCTGGCAGTTGTGAATTTCTCCTGGGGAGGGGTAACTGGCCTCAAAAGGTTGTAGTCAGTGCAGACCTCCCTGTAGAATGTCTGTTGGGCAATGATCTAGAGACTTCAGCCTGGTCTGAAGTAGAGTTATGGACTCATGCTGAGATGTTGGGCATCCCTGCAGAGGTATTTGCTGTGACCAGGTCACAAGCAAGAATGCATGACCCTGAACCAGCTCTGGATCCTGGAACAATGGACCAGATGCTTCCCAAGAGGAGGAGCAGTAGGGTTAAGGCAGTGCCTTCCCCTCTGTCTCAGATCAAAGATTCACTTCCAGAGGGAGGTGAAGCAGAACCCTAAGAAGGAACTGCCCCAGAGGGACTTGAACCTGACCAGGTTGAGTTCTTGGGGGCAGGGGGCCCTTCTAGGGAAGATCTGAGTAAGGAGCAACAGTGCTGCCCCTCTCTTGAACCCCTCAGACAGCAGGCTGCTACTGAGGCTGCTGGGAGTGCTAGTGGGTCCCATAAAGTTTATTGGGATGAGGGACTCCTATATTCTGAGGGTAGAGACCCAGCCCTGACCTGCTCTCTCAGAACCCTGATGATGGGTCAGTAGATGGTGTTGCTTTGGCAAGCAGCCTCACTGACCATCAGCAAACTGAGTGCAGACAAGTTCTGCAACAGTTTAGACATATGTTTAGCCTGACCCCTAGTCAGACTACCTGGTGCACCCATGAGGTGGACACTGGGGACAGTCTGCCTGTCAAGAATAAAATCTACAGGCAACCTGACCATGTCAGGGACTGTATCAGGACTGAAGTCCAGAAAATGTTGGAGTTAGGCGTGATTGAGCCTTCAGATAGCCCTTGGGCTAGCCCAGTAGTCCTGGTACCCAAGCCTCATACCCAGGGTGGTAAGAAAGAAATGAGGTTTTGTGTAGACTACAGAGGCCTCAATGCAGTCACTAGGACTGATGCCTATCCCATACCAAGGGCAGATGAGCTGATTGATACTTTGGCCTCAGCCAAGTATCTAAGCACATTTGACCTCACAGCTGGCTACTGGCAAATCAGATTAGCTGATGATGCAAAAGCCAAAACAGCATTTTCGACCCCTGGTGGGCACTACCACTTTGTGGTGATGCCCTTTGGATTGAAAAATGCACCTGCCACTTTTCAGAGGTTGGTGAATAAAGTTCTGGCAGGGATGGAAACTTATTGCTCAGCTTATCTGGATGATATTGCTGTCTTTAGTTCCTCCTGGCAGGATCACCTGGTCCACCTCAGAAATGTTTTGGAGGCCCTGCAGAAAGCAGGCCTCACTATCAAGGCCACCAAGTGCCAGATAGGGCAGAGTCAGGTTGTGTACCTGGGCCACCTTGTAGGTGGAGGCCAGGTTCAGCCTTTACAGAGCAAAATCCAAACCATAATGGAATGGGTTGCTCCAACCACCCAGACACAGGTGAGAGCCTTCTTAGGCCTGACTGGGTACTATAGGAGGTTTGTCAAGGGATATGGATCTATAGTGACCCCCTTGAATGATCTGACCTCAAAGAGAATGCCAAAAAGGTTCAGTGGACAGCTAGCTGTCAAAAGGCATTTGAAGACCTAAAGCAGGCCATGTGCACTGCCCCCATCTTACAGAGTCCAGACTACACCAAAAAGTTCATTGTCCAAACAGATGCTTCTGAGCTGGGTGTGGGAGCTGTACTGTCTCAACTGAATGATGAAGGTCAAGACCAGCCAGTAGCTTTTATTAGCAGAAGGCTGACCCCTAGAGAGAAACGTTGGTCAGCTATAGAGAGGGAGGCCTTTGCTGTGGTATGGGCCCTGAAGAAGCTGAGGCCATACTTGTTTGGTACTCACTTCATAGTTCAGACTGACCACAAGCCCCTCCTATGGCTAAAGCAGATGAAAGGTGAAAACCCAAAACTTTTGAGGTGGTCCATTTCCCTACAGGGGATGGACTATACAGTGGAACATAGGCCTGGGACCCAACATGCCAATGCAGATGGACTCTCAAGGTATTTCCACTTTGAACACGAAGACTCAACTGGTCAAGGTTAGTTTAGTGTCCCTACGTTTGGGGGGTTGTGTAGGAGAGTAGGATCTGCCTCTTATGTTGCCCCCACTTTTTTCTGATGTTAGCACTGGTTTCTGGCTATAGTCTGGCTGGGTCCCTGCCAATCAGGGCCCCAGCCTCTCTGTTCTCTCTAAACGACATGGAGTGCACTCTAGGTGCACTAGTGATTGGATACTGTGGTGCCTTATGAGTCCCTAGTATATGGTACCTTAGGTGCCAAGGGCATAGGTACTTCACAGGCCTACCAGGGGCTGCAGCATGTATTATGCCACCCCTGGGAAGCAGTCTAAATCTGACACCACAGGCCTGCTACTGCAGCCTGGGTGAGGTGGTGCTAGCACCCCTCACTGAGATATAGGTTTCCTATATCTCTCCTGCACACACATATAAACCTATCAGTCACCCCTAAGGCAGGCCCTATCAATCCTGAGGGCAGGGTGCTTGGCTTCTATGTGAGGGGGTGCCTCTGCCTGAGCAGGGCCCCTCTGCAGCTCTCAGAGTCTATTCTCTGGTGCTGTTTGTGGATGCGGTTAAACCATATACTATTAAGTGCATTATATCCTCGCGGTAAATGCTAACTTTGGAATGGCTGCATCAAAACATGTCGTGTTTGGTGTCAAACATCTTGGAATACTACCCCCCGCCAATCTTGGCGGCGGGGGTAGCATTCCACCCTTCTAGAGGGATAAGACATGTACCTGCTGTGGAAACGCGGTAGAATCCTAAAGAGCCCTGGCATCACAAAATGGATGCCACCAGTCACAGACACTGGGCTGCCCTCCTGCTGATGACCGAAACTCGCAGTGGAGGAAGCCCAACAATAGGCATCCTGTCACAGGGAGGTGTAACCACCTCCCAGACAGGGTTTAGTGTATTGGGGCTGGGTGGGTGCACTCTTAGAGTGCTTTGAAGTCCTGCACTGGGGGAGCAGAAGGCTCCTCTGTGCATATGCCAGTTCAAACCAGCTCAGGGGCTACCTGCCCCTGCTCTGGCGCGAAACTGGACAAAGGGAAGTGGGTGTAGCCACCCCTCCCTTGACCCTCCCATAGGTGGGGTCATAGAGCTAGTCCATCCCCTCTTTTTAGTATAAGAGGGGGAACCTTGCCATTGCAAAGCAGATAACCCCTGGACGACGCTCTACAGAAGAATCCTGGCCCTTCGACGTTCCACTACCTTTGGAAGACAGAAGAATCTCCCTTGGAGTCAAGGAGTGACTCCCCTGCTTGGCAGGCACCAAAAACGACAACGACGGTCGCAAACTACGCCGCTCCCGCCGGAGTCCGAAGTCCCTGCAGCCCAAGAAGTGGATTTCCTGACTTCTCCAAGGCCATCGTGAGTCCCCAGCGAAGCTGAGGCAAGTGGACCCCACGAGTGACGAGGAACCGCGACCCCTGGGTACCGTGCACTATTGTCGAGTGCAACCCCTTCACAACGTTCCACGAACTTGTGCTTTGGACCACGTGTGGTCCCGACCTCCAGCAGGAATCCCTCCGAAGATCAGAGGCCTACACCGTCCCGAGTGACCGTGGGCCCCTGTTGAGTGATTCCGCCCGAGGTGTCTTTGCGATCCCTTGCCAGCCGGCTCGTGGGTCCCCAGAAGACTTCTTAAAGAAACCAAAGGGCTCCCCTGGTTGCTCCAGGCCTGCCCTGACTTACCCTTGCTGGGTGAGTCCCTCAGACCTTGCTGGTCTGTGCCATCGACTTTTCGTCATCTCCCCAAGACTTGCTGTTGCCAAGGCTTGTTGGCTCCAATCGAGTTGCCGACACCGCAGTAAGCTGCAGACTTCGTGGGACATACAGAATCCAGCTCCTGGTTGTCGTCGACACCTCCTGGACCTCGTGGCTGAAGAGTCAAGGCACCCGCAACCGACCTGAATCAACCGACGACGGTGGGCATCCATCTTCCTTGCCCCGAGTCACTGCCAAGTGACTTTGAACACTGTCCCCTCTGCTTTCAGGTCATCCTTCTTCAGAATCCAGGCTTGGATTCCACCGGACACTTCTTCAGCTCCCGCAAGCAGCAAGTCTTCTTTGTTCGCCATTGAAAACGACGCCGCGACCCGACACCAAAGGACACCTATGCACCCGGCTTCCCTGGGTGAGGTAACTCCAGCACTACGGTGCTCCTGTGGGTGTGGGCCCTAGAACTACTTACCCTGTAAGTGACTTGCTTGTAGGTTCTCCCGAAGTATCCTAGAACTCTTAATTTCCAACCGCGACTTGCCCCATTGAAGTCAACGGCGATCCGCGCCTGTGTATCCACACTGCACGCGTCCCCCGTGGGTCCTTTACTTACCTGCCTTGGGTGGCTTCGTGAGGCCCCAGCACTTCTGAAGGCCCTAGGCCTTGTCTCCCTGCAAGTCGTTGTTGCTAAGTCCCTTTTTTAGTATATGGTCTGGTACGCCCCTAGGGCCCCAGCCATATTTTGTGCTTAACTTATTGTGAAACGTTGATTTGTGCATATGTTTGTCTTCTAATCTCATAAAGAGATTAGTAGAGAGTTATTTAGAAATAAATACATATATATTTGATATATATACCTGTGTGGTGTCTTTTCATTTGGTGATTCAAGAGATTATATGGTAAAACAAGCTGCTTTACATTCCTTCAAGACTTAGCCTGAAGGCTGCTCTCCACAGCTACCACTAGGATAGCTTTCTTTAAAAGGTTGTCTTAAACCTATCTACCATAAGAGTCGATTTGCCCTGGTGCAAGGTGTCCACTTTAATTAGTGAACAGCATATACCAGGCCAACTTCTCACAGGTCTGAATCAGTGGGTGGGTCAATTACAGTATCTGGGTCAGATGATGAAAATCAGAATGACCAAGACTCTGTGATTGAAGGGCCAGGCCTCAAGGGGCCTGAAAAGGACAGAGGAATTCTCCCTAAGAGAGCTGACAGAGGGGAGGAGAGGCATAGGTCCCCTTCCAGGGAATCTGACCACTCTTATCACTCTGGCAGAGAATTTGTCCACCAGAGGAACACATACTTTCCCATAAGAGAGACCTCCTCTGAAAGAATGTGCAAACTGCTGCAGTATGAGGAAGCAAGAGTTGCCCTCAGAACCAAGCAGTTGGCACTGGATAGAGAAGCCCTGGAGATCCAGAGAGCTTCTAGAAGAGAGGGGTTAGTACCCCTTGGTGGCAGCAACAGTGTCCCTAGAGGCAGAGAATCTATTCCAGACCATAGGAACCTGAGCAAGGTTGTTCCTCCCTACCAGAGTGGGGATGATATCCACAAGTGGATAACTGCGATGGAGAGGGCCTGTAGAGTACAGCAGGTCCCCCAAAAGCAGTGGGCAGCAATCTTGTGGCTCTCCTTTTCAGACAAAGGTAGAGACAAGCTCCTCACTGTTAGAGAAGAGGATGCTGATGATTATGAAGTCCTGAAGAGTGCACTGATAGATGGGTTTGGCTTAACCACTGAGCAGTACAGTTTGAAGTTCAGAGACACCCAGAAGGCACAGACTCAGGACTGGACTGACTTTGTTGATTGTGCAACCAAGGCTCTGGAGGGTTGGCTGGTTGGCAGTAGGGTTACTGATTTCAAGGGATTGTATAATCTGATGATGAGAGAACAGATCCTTAATAATTGCCAGAACCAGTTGTTGCATCAATACCTGGTGGACTCCGATCTGACCTCTCCCCAAGAATTGGGAAAGAAGGCAGACAAGTGGGTCAGAACCAGGGTGAGGCAAAAACCCCAGAACCAAGGGGGTGACACCAAGAAGCAAGATCCTAAGGGCTCTGAGAAAGGTGGGGATAAGTCAACAGACCAGAAGTCTTCACAAGGGCCCCAAAAATCTGCATCTGGTGGGGAGTCACAATCCAACAAGGGAAAAGGCCAAAAGAAGCCCTGGTGCAAATTCTGTAAACAGAAAGGGCACTGGACTTCTGATTGTAACAAGTCCAAAGACCAAACCACCACCACTCCTGCCCCTAAGGCAACTGTTCCCCCTAGTTCAGCTACTGGTGGAGGTGGTACTCAGAATAAGGGTGTAGTAGGGTTGACCCTGGGTTCTGAAGTGGACTCTGACCTAGTCAGAGTGCCCACTCAGGCAATGCTGATTTGTGAGGGAGACCTTAATATGTCCTTCCTAGTAAGCCCCAGTAATCTGGGCAAATACAAACAGCAGCCTATAATAAATGGCAAACAGGCTTTGGCATTTAGGGACACAGGTGCTAGTGTCACCATGGTGGCAGAGGATCTTGTGGACCCTGGACAGATCATCCTGGGCGAAATGTACCAGGTGACCAATGCAAGCAATGTCAAGACCAACCATAGTCTGGCAGTTGTGAATTTCTCCTGGGGAGGTGTAACTGGCCTCAAGAAGGTTGTAGTTAGTGCAGACCTCCCTGTCGAATGTCTATTGGGCAATGATCTAGAGACTTCAGCCTGGTCTGAAGTAGAGTTATGGACTCATGCTGAGATGTTGGGCATCCCTGCAGAGGTATTTGCTGTGACCAGGTCACAAGCAAGAATGCATAACACTGAACCAGCTCTGGATCCTGGAACAATGGACCAGATGCTTCCCAAGAGGAGGAGCAGTAGGGTAAAGGCAGTGCCTTCCCCTCTGTCTCAGATCACAGATTCACCCCCAGAGGGAGGTGAAGCAGATCCTGAAGAAGGAACTGCCCCAGAGGGACTTGAGCCTGATCAGGTTGAGTTCTTGGGGGCAGGGGCCCTTCTAGGGAAGATCTGAGTAAGGAGCAACAGTGCTGCCCCTCTCTTGAACCCCTCAGACAGCAGGCTGCTGCTGAGGCTGCTGGGAGTGCTAGTGGGTCCCATAAAGTTTATTGGGATGAGGGACTCCTATATTCTGAGGGTAGAGATCCAGCCCCTGGAGCCACCAGGAGGATGGTAATACCTCAGAAGTTTAGGGGTTCCTCTTGACCCTAGCACATGACATCCCTTTAGCAGGGCACTTGGGCCAAAACAAGACCTGGGACAGGCTTGTTCCACATTTTCATTGGCCACATATGTCAGAGGACACAAAGGAGTTTTGTCGCTCCTGTGTCACATGCCAACCCAGTGGTAAGGCAGGTGGCACAACAAAGGCCCCCCTGATACCACTACCTGTGGTGGGGGTACCCTTTGAAAGGATAGGGATTGACATTGTTGGTCCCCTTGACCCTCAAACTGCATCTGGGCACAGGTTTATCCTGGTGGTAGTGGATCATGCCACCAGGTACCCAGAAGCAATACCCCTGAGGACCACCACAGCCCCTGTGGTGGCAAGAGCCCTCATTGGAGTCTTCTCCAGAGTGGGTTTCCCAAAGGAGGTCATTTCTGACAGAGGTGCCAACTTCATGTCAGGATATCTGAAAGCAATGTGGAAGGAGTGTGGTGTAACTTATAAGTTCACCACCCCTATCACCCACAATGCAATGGTTTAGTTGAACGCTTCAACAAAACCTTGAAAGGAATGATTAAAGGACTCCCAGAGAAGCTTAGGCGGAAATGGGACCTTCTTCTTCCTTGCCTATTGTTTGCATACAGAGAGGTTCCACAGAAGGGGGTTGGTTACAGCCCATTTGAGCTTCTGTTTGGGCATCCTGTGAGAGGTCCATTGTGTTTGGTAAAAGAGGGCTGGGAGTTGCCTCTCAAGCCCCCAAACAAGATGTGATGGACTATGTACTTGGTCTCCGCTCCCGGATGGCTGAGTACATGAAAAAGGCAACCAAAAACCTGGAGGCCAGCCAAGAATTACAAAAAGCTTGGCATGACCAAAAGGCTGTACTGACTGTATACCAGCCAGGACAGAAGGTGTGGGTATTGGAGCCTGTGGCCCCAGCAGCCCTCCAGGACAAGTGGAGTGGCCCCCATACATTAGTTGAACAGAAGGGAGAAGTCACCTACCTGGTGAATCTTGGAACTCCCAGGAGCCCCCTGAGGGTGCTCCATGTCAACAGATTAAAGCCATATGTTGACAGGGCTGACATGGGCTTGCTCATGGCAACTGATGAGGACCAGGAGGAGGAGAGTGACCCTCTCCCTGACCTGCTCTCACAGAACCCTGATGATGGGTCAGTAGATGGTGTTGCTTTGGCAAGCAGCCTCACTGACCATCAACAAACTGAGTGCAGACAAGTTCTGCAACAGTATAGACATATGTTTAGCCTGACCCCTAGTCAGACTTCCTGGTGCACCCATGAGGTGGACACTGGAGACAGTCTGCCTGTCAAGAATAAGATCTACAGGCAACCTGACCATGTCAGGGACTGTATCAGGACTGAAGTCCAGAAAATGTTGGAGCTAGGTGTAATTGAGCCTTCAGATAGCCCTTGGGCTAGCCCAGTAGTCCTGGTACCCAAGCCTCATACCCAGGGTGGTAAGAAAGAAATGAGGTTTTGTGTAGACTACAGAGGCCTCAATGCAGTCACTAGGACTGATGCCTATCCCATACCGAGGGCAGATGAGCTGATTGATACTTTGGCCTCAGCCAAGTATCTAAGCACGTTTGACCTGACAGCTGGCTACTGGCAGATCAGGTTAGCTGATGATGCAAAAGCCAAAACAGCATTTTCGACCCCTGGTGGGCACTACCACTTCGTGGTGATGCCCTTTGGATTGAAAAATGCACCTGCCACTTTTCAGAGGTTGGTGAATAAAGTTCTGACAGGGATGGAAACTTATTGCTCAGCTTATCTAGATGATATTGCTGTCTTTAGTTCCTCCTGGCAGGATCACCTGGTCCACCTCAGGAATGTTTTAGAGGCCCTGCAGAAAGCAGGCCTCACTATCAAGGCCACTAAGTGCCAGATAGGGCAGAGTCAGGTTGTATACCTGGGCCACCTTGTAGGTGGAGGCCAGGTTCAGCCTTTACAGAGCAAAATCCAAACCATAATGGAATGGGTTGCTCCAACCACCCAGACACAGGTGAGAGCCTTCTAAGGCCTGACTGGGTACTATAGGAGGTTTGTCAAGGGATATGGATCTATAGTGACCCCCTTGAATGATCTGACCTCAAAGAAAATGCCAAAAAGGTTCAGTGGACAGCTAGCTGTCAAAAGGCATTTGAAGACCTAAAGCAGGCCATGTGCACTGCCCCCATCTTACAGAGTCCAGACTACACCAAAAAGTTCATTGTCCAAACAGATGCTTCTGAGCTGGGTGTGGGAGCTGTACTGTCTCAACTGAATGATGAAGGTCAAGACCAGCCAGTAGCTTTTATTAGCAGAAGGCTGACCCCTAGAGAGAAACGTTGGTCAGCTATAGAGAGGGAGGCCTTTGCTGTGGTGTGGGCCCTGAAGAAGCTGAGGCCATACTTGTTTGGCACTCACTTCATAGTTCAGACTGACCACAAGCCCCTCCTATGGCTTAAACAGATGAAAGGTGAGATCCCAAAACTTTTGAGGTGGTCCATTTCCCTACAGGGGATGGACTATACAGTGGAACATAGACCTGGGACCCAACATGCCAATGCAGATGGACTCTCAAGGTATTTCCACTTTGAACACGAAGACTCAACTGGTCAAGGTTAGTTTATTGTCCCTGCGTTTGGGGGGGGTTGTGTAGGAGAGTAGGATCTGCCTCTTATGTTGCCCCCACTTTTTTTCTGATGTTTACACTGGTTTCTGGCTATAGTCTGGCTGGGTCCCTGCTAATCAGAGCCCCAGCCTCTCTGTTCTCTCTAAACGACTTGGAGTGCACTCTAGGTGCACTAGTGATTGGATGCTGTGGTTCCTTATGAGTCCCTAGTATATGGTACCTTAGGTGCTAAGGGCATAGGTACTTCACAGGCCTACCAGGGGCTGCAGCATGTATTATGCCACCCCTGGGAAGCAGACTAAATCTGACACCACAGGCCTGCTACTGCAGCCTGGGTGAGGAAGTGCTAGCACCCCTCACTGAGATATAGGTCCCCTATATCTCTCCTACACACACATATAAACATATCAGTCACCCCTAAGGCAGGCCCTATCAATCCTGAGGGCAGGGTGCTTGGCTTCTATGTGAGGGGGTGCCTCTGCCTGAGCAGGGCCCCTCTGCAGCTCTCAGAGTCCATTCTCTGGTGCTGTTTGTGGATGCGGTTAAACCATATACTTTTAAGTGCATTATATCCTCGCAGTAAAATGCTAACTTTGGAATGGCTGCATCGAAACATGTCGTGTTTGGTGTCAAACATCTTGGAATACTACCCCCCCGCCAGTCCTGGCGGCGGGGGTAGCATTCCACCCTTCTAGAGGGATAGACATGTACCTACTGTGGAAACGCGGTAGAATCCTGCAGAGCCCTGGCATCACAAAATGGATGCCACCAGTCACAGACACTGGGCTGCCCTCCTGCTGATGACCAACACTCGCAGTGGAGGAAGCCCAACAATAGATATCCTGTCCCAAGGGGTGTGACCACCTTCCAGACAGGGTTTAGTGTATTGGGGCTGGGTGGGTGCACTCTTAGAGTGCTTTGAAGTCCTGCACTGGGGGAGCAGAAGGCTCCTCTGTGCATATGCCAGTTCAAACCGGCTCAGGGGCTACCTGTCCCTGCTCTGGCGCGAAACTGGACAAAGGGAAGTGGGTGTAGCCGCCCACTCCCTGACCCTCCCATAGGTAGGGTCATAGAGCTAGTCCCTCCCTTTCTTTTAGTATAAGAGGGGGAACCTGTGCATTGCACCCTAGATTTCCCTGGACGACGCTCTGAAGACGAATCCCGGACCTTCGACGTTCCACTACCTTTGGAAGACTGAAGAATCTCCCTTGGAGTCAAGGAGTGACTCCCTGCTTGGCAGGCACCAAAAACTACAAACAACGGTTGCAAACTACGCCGCTCCCGCCGGAGTCCGAAGTCCCTGCAGCCCAAGAAGTGGATTTCCTAACTTCTCAAAGGCCATCGTGAGTCCCCAGCGAAGCTGAGGCCAGTGAACCCCAAGAGTGACGAGGAACCGCGATCCCTGGGTACCGTGCACTATTGTCAAGTGCAACCCCTTCACAACGTTCCACAAACTTGTGCTTTGGACCCCGTATGGTCCTAACCTCCAGCAGAAATCCCTCTGAAGATCAGAGGCCTACCACGTCCCGAGAGACCGTGGGCCCCTGTGAGCGAATCCTCCCGAGGCGTCTTCGCGATCCCTTGCCAGCCGGCTTGTGGGTCCCCAGAAGACTTTCTAAAGACACAAAAGGGCTCCTCTGGTTGCCCCAGGCCTGCCCTGACATACCTTCGCTGGGTGAGTCCCACAGACCTTGCTGGTCTGCGGCATTGCCTCTTCACACTTTCCCCGAGACTTGCTGTTACCAAGGCTTGTTGGCTCCGATCGAGTCGCCGACACAGCAGTAAGCTGCAGACATCGTGGGACACGCCGAATCCAGCTCCTGGTCATCGTCGACGCCTCCTGGACATCGTGGCCGAAGAGTCAAGGCAACCACGAACGACCTGAATCTTGCGACGACGGTGGGCATCCATCTTCTTTGTCCCGAGTCACTGCCAAGTGACTTTGAACACTGTCCCCTCTGCTTTCAGGTCTTCCATCCTCTGAATCCAGGCTTGGATTCCTCCGGACACTTCTCCTGTCGCCGAAAGCAGCAAGTCTTCACTGGCTCCCATTGAAAATGACGCCGCGACCCGACACCAAAGAACACCTATGCACCCGGCTCCCCTGGGTGAGGTAACTTCAGCACTACGGTGCTCCTGTGGGTGTGGGCCCTAGAACTACTTACCCTGTAAGTGACTTGCTTGTAGCTTCCCTAGAAGTGTCCTAAAACTCTCCTTTTCTAAGTGCGACAATTGCGCTGACTCGTACAGGGTTCGCGTCTGTGTTAGACACACCGCGTCCATCTCCTTTGTAACACTATCTAAAACTGTATCCTTCGACTCGTACTGAGTCCGATCGGTGTTCGCCTCGAACACACAAAGGGCCTGTAACACTGAGATCTCCATTGCACTGACTCGCACAAGGTTTGCGTCTGTGTTAGACACAGCGCGTCCATCTCCCTTGCAACTCTATCTGTAACCGCGTCCTTCGACTCGTACAAGGACCGATCGGTGTGTTCGCCTCGAACACGCAAGGGACCTTTAACATTGAAATCTCAATCGCGTCTGTTCGCATAGACTCGTACAGGACTCGCACCGGTGCCAGGACACCGCGTCCGTCCCCTGTGGGTCTCCTACAACTACCTGGGGTGGTTCTTGGGGGTCCCTCGATTCTAGATGCCCTAGACCTAGGTCTAGCAAACTAAGATTGTGATATTCGATTGTGCTTAACTTATTTTGATAACATTTGACTTGTACATATGTTCCTGACCTCTAATCTCATAAAGAGATTAGTAGAGAGTGTTTATTAATAAATACATATATATTTGATATATATACCTGTGTGGTGTCTTTTCATTTGGTGATTCGAGAGATTGTGTGGTAAAACAAGCTGCTTTACATTCCTTCAAGACTTAGCCTGAAGGCTGCTCTCCACAGCTACCACTAGGATAGCTTTCTATAAAGGTTGTCTTAAACCTATCTACCATAAGAGTCGAATTGTTCTGGTGCAAGGTGTCCACTTTAATTAGTGAACAGCATATACCAGGCCAACTTCTCACACTTTCTGCTCAATTTTCACCTTTATCTTGCCTATTCCTGCTCATTGCTGATCTCTATTTAGCCTCTTTCTGTTCCTTGCTGGCCTCTATTTTGCCTCTTTCTGCTCATTGCTGACCTTTATTTTCCCTCTTTCTGCTCTTGTCTGATCTTGATTCTTCCTCTTTCTGTTCATTTCTGACCTTTATCTTGCATCTTGCTGCTCGTTTCTGACCTCTATTTCCCTCTTTCTGCTCGTTGCTGACCTTTATTCTGCCTCTTTCTGCTTGTTTCTGACCTTCATTCTGCCTCTTGTTGCTCATTTCTGACCTCTATTTTGCCTCTTTCTGACCTTTATTCTGTCTCTTTCGGTTCGTTTCTTACCTTTATTCTGCCTTCTCCTGCTTGTTTCTCATCTTTATTGAGCCTCTTTCTGCTCGTTTCTCACCTTTATCTTGCATCTTTATGCTCATTGCTAACTTTAATTCTGCCTCTTACTGCTTGTTTCTGACCTTTATTCTGCCTTTTTCTTCTTGTTTCTCACCTTTATTCAGCCTCTTGCTGATCGTTCTGCTCAGGAAGTAAAAGGTCCAAGAACACAAAAGAACATTCAAGAACAAAAATGCGACAGTGTCTGTAAAACACAATCTTTTAATTATATTTGTTCATCCCATTCATATCTAGGCGCAAATTATTTAAAGGATGCCAGGATTCCAAACAAATTAATTTATTGAAGCACAATAACAACGACAACAAATAATAATCATATATTCATATATGATTTTGAATGTGTTAACAGTCACATTTTCTTTATTAGTAAGAAGTAGTGGGGTACTGGAAAAAACTATTCGTTATGCTTTTTTCTACCTCTAAAGTTGTGTCAGTCATTACATTGTCTCAAAGGCGTTAGACACCTGTGATTCCATGACCCCCAAATATTTTTCATTTTGACTTGTCACATTATGATAACATACTGAAAGGAGAAGCACCAAATAATCACACATATAAAATAAATACTATTGTTTTAAATAGAGAAATGTATAACTTATGGCATTCAGCAATTCGCCTTAGAGGTACTTCATTACTTTTCTAAATTTCTTTTTTTTTTAGTTTTATGTATGGCGAACTTGACCCGAAGGTATCAGGTATCAGAGCGCTTTACATGAGCACCAGTTACATTACACAAGGACACATTCATTTCTAATTAAGTCTATATTTATACCTTTCTTATTTGAAATACACATTCAGGCCCAGATGTACACATTTTTCACCCAGCGCAGCATAGCACCCACATTATTTTTGAATCTAGCAAGATTGGCTTTAAACTGGTGTTGCTCCGTCTGATAAATCTCAAAGGGGCTGGCTGCCCTGCGCGACACACAGTGTCACATCATGGTACATCTGTGAGTGTTCACTGTCTAGCATAGGGTTTATACTGGAGACATACCATTCCAGAACTAATTCCTACGTGTAAACAAACTCAGAAGGCTCCAGTGCATGGGATATGTGTTGTGCACTGCATCCCATATGGAATGGAATGATTTTTTTGAAATTTTACCTTGCTTGAGCCTTCTTCTGCTAGGCAGAGCCTGGTCTTGCTATGCTTCATAGAGCCGGCTTTGCGTCAGAACCTGTGCATGCTTGCATTGATCCACCCTAGTAATGCCACCTTCAAGCAACAGTTTGTGTGATCTGTAACATTCACCTTCCCATTGGAAAATACCTTTTGCTCTGAATAGTAAATAGCATGCGCCACTTTGTGGATGCTTGCACAGGCATAGCCTTAGTAAACCTTGGCCTTCTTCTCTTTCCAACAAACGCTTCCATCTTACACTATTTCAACAGTGTGACTCAATTTTTTCAATTTCCATAAATGTTGGCTGTCTAGGATCATCATAATGATCTGAAAAAACCTTTGTTGTGAGCCGTAGGTGGTAATCTTTTATTATTTACCATGGTAGTTCTCTGGTGCACCAACTTATGCTCATTGTTGTGTGCTGTACCGGGCAATGAGCAAAATTATTCTAGAATTTTTTTTATTTCCTATGCAAATCTTGGTTGAGAGTTTACTGATATTGTAGTCAGTAAAATAACTTGAATCGCAACACCTGTTACTTGGTGGTGGGGCCGGGTTGGGGGATTCGACAGACGACCACGAGGGAAAATCAAATAAATAATTAATTTTCCCTCGTCTTGATCTGTCGAAATACCCCTCCTTCCCCACCCGGACCCAAAGCCCCAACGCTCTTACCTGCACGGGCCGCGGCTGAGTTCATGCCATGTTTTCTATTGGAGCTATACATGGGCCGCTTGTCAGTGATGCTCTCTCATAGCCACATTTTACCTTTGACCCCTACATGTGTCCTGCGTTTGTGCAAAATCAGAATACGCTACACCTTTGGTTATCATGTGGTCCTTATGGTTAAACTACGTGACTAATAATAATAGGGTTGGGCCATCATCCTGGTGTCTAGATGATCTGTCAGTCAGGAGGAAGGGTGGTCCCTAATTGTCAATGCAACAAAAACCATCTATTAGCAATTGTGAATTTACAAAATAACCAATTTCTTTCTTGAGTGAACGTTGTGCAAATAGTCCATGAAACTGCAAGTTTTCTAACAAAATGTAAGGATTTTGGGGCCTTAAGTTAATCATTTAGTAACACAGGAAACGCAAGAGGAGCACCGAGAACAAAGACAGCAAGAGGAACAAGAAGAACAAGCAGGGAAATAGGAGAAAAGTTTGACAATGATCGCGGGGAGAGACAGCGCCAGGACGATCCACTGGATGATCAAGATGGAGAACGTAAATAGGTAGACGGTTCTGTTGCAGTTCGTGTAGTTGGGGTACAGCGGGAAAGTCCAGACGCTCCCTGTTGGGTGAAAAAACTGAGATTTATCATATCCCCAACACTAATCTCGGATCCTTACCGACCCATCTGTTGTGTAAATCAACCTCTAAAATAATCCTACATTTTTTACTAACCCACATTTCCACAAAACCCATGAGTGCAACAGCCACCACGTGTCACTTAAAACTCTAATGTGTATAACTCCCTTTTCCTGGCATAAGATATAATCTCCAGAAGGTACATTGGTACCAATGATAAAACTATGAATCTTTCAGTTAAACAGTTATATAATATAAGCTTGAAGACACTGTATATTTGATTTACATGAAACAATTTGACCAAAGCCCTCTAACCCATGAAGGGGGGGATTAGAAGACTATGACATTAAATATCACAAAATATACGTGTAAAATTTCACTTTAAATATTTACCATGGAAATAACAGAAAGCATCAGGAAGCATTTAGATAGCGTAACCTTTTTGGAGAAGAAATTGTTTGCAATCAGGAAGTCCCAGGAAGCAGTCATGGGGTGGCTACAGTAAAACTGGTTGCACCTTAGCGGTACTAAGTGAGATGTGTCGTAGATTAAAGAAAATCTCTCCGAAGTCCCTTCTTCAGGTGTTTTCACTCAGTGGGGCAATCTCTGACCCAACTGATAAAAGTTCGAAACTTTAAGGCCAATCCACAGCACCTCCTATCAATGTATGCAGATCTCAATGATTTTTCTTCTATGGATTTTACCTGTCCACACCCATTTTCTAAGTTAACCAGACCTTTTTTAAAGCTGCATCTGTCAGTACAAAATATCTGCCCATGTAAAGCACTGCGATAACCTCTGGGGCTACATCAACCCAATGTAAATATCGCTAATAAAATGCAAAAAATAAGAGATCTGGAAGCAGGAAAATATATAATATTTTAAACGATGCTTCAAAAAATTACATCCAGCCCAATTTTAGCAACCACTTTAAGTGCTCTTAAATAAAAAGTGCACAATGAATCTGAGTTTTTTACTCAGAATGTAGAATGTATCCCTTTTCTTACCTTGCCCAAAAATTTAAATCCTGGTGGGTATTTGCTGTTGTGATGTTTATAAATTGAACAACTAGCCATTCAGAAACAGGAGCCTATCAGGTCACTTTATCAGTAAGTATATTGATAATGATAATCAATATATCCACCCCTTCTGCTCATTCACAATCTTGTAAATGGCTTGTCGTGCTGTGCGGTCTCATATTAAAGCCCTTTCTTCATCCACCATCTCATGGATGGCACTTTGTGTTTATAAATTATCTTGCAAATGGACTGCTAATTTCATTAGTTATCTTGTGATTGATAGCTTCCAATCGTTTGATAATAACTTTCCCTAGAACTGTACGACATAAGTAAAGGTATTACCTGTGATAAGCCAAGCAAACCAAAAGAGGCTCAACAGTGCAAGGATGCCATAGACGAGCTTATTTGGCCTCAGTCCAGCCACAATAGAGAGGAGGGACATGACGATGACAGTGACGCCATTGACGATGAGGTAGATAGGGATGAAGCGTTGCACTGGGCATTGATTCAGATAAACAGAACCTGTAAGTATGAAAATAACAGATCAGTGAAAAAACTACATTAGGTGTTGCATTACAGAGCAACGGAAAATTGCCAAAGAAATCTTCAGTAGGGTGGTTGATATTTAGTTTTTTCTTCTACCAGGAAATAACACTTTGCCAGATACTCCAGACTCACCTGATAGGAGGAACTAGTCTTATTAAAATGTTATAGAATGCAGACAGTGTGGCCTCAGATCTCCAGGACACTAAGCACATTCCTAGACAAAACCATGCTGGGAGTTGCAGTTGTGTGGTTTGTTGTTGAAAGACTATGGACCTCATTACAAGTTAGGTCAGTTAAGGCATTTACCACACTTGGTAATACCATTACCCCAGGATGAGGTATTTACCACCACAGTTATGTTAAATGCCTCCTCTTCCTAGTTTTCATCTTGCAACTGAGACATAACATGTAAAATAATTATGGTAGCACACCAAATTCTGGTTTGCTTGTCTTTCGGTTCAGGGAGGACCTGGCTTGGCAGTTCGGGCTGGACTGTTCCTATTGGAGCAGGGTCAAGGTTGATTTGCATATAGCTGGGTCCAAACTGAGTCGGCATTGTGTGCAAAATAACGATGGATTGGGATGCGGCCTGAGTGATTACCATGGCTGAGATTAATTCAAGCATTCCATCCATCACTGTTTTGTATACACACCAAATTCCACATATTTTGCCATTTCTAAAGGCCTTTTCCTTAATATATTCTATCAGGGAAAACTGTGAGGGTATGTTTATCACACAACTCAGAATCCCTATCCCTTAGTTTACAAGGGGATCAGAATTTAGCCCTGAACTTGAAATGGGGGCCTAAAGCAGTTTAACTCAAAAACATATGATTTAACACACCTTCTGACTTGACTCTAGTTTTCTTTTTAAACCACCTGTGCCGTGTCACCTTCTTTTTCTCATTCTTTTCTCCTCCCTTTCTCCAATCCTCATCCCCACCTTTGCTTTGTTCTTTTGCTCTCATTCTAGCCCTCTTCCAATCAATCATTTCTATTGGACCCTCTCTTTCTCTTTCTTTCTCTCCCTGTCTCTCACTCTCTCCTTCACTCACTCACTCTCTCTTCTTACCGCTCAGTTTCATGTTCTAGCTAACTCTTTCAATCTATTATTTTAATTGTATTTTACATGCTTTTCTTATAACTCATCGGATCATTTTGGGATCACATGACAATCCATGACTTATACTACTGACTCAATTGTAAGTTGTGAGGCATTATATAACAACTGCAGTCACACCTCAGAGCTCTCACAAAAATGTGACATGAAAGAGCTCATGCTTATCAGCAGAATCATAGCAAGAATGTTAATGAAATCCTATCCTATGAAAATTATAGAGTATATGTTTAGGATGTTTGAATCTAAACACAGAAACCAACGTGATTCTCTCCAATGAGTTACCTGCAATAATTTTAAGGGGTGAGGTGAGTAACATCCTGAATATTGGCAGAGGTTCCCTCAACCTCTTGCCCTTCGATTACAGTCGGGGATGTGAGAACTATTTTTAAGAGACACTCAATTTATTCACTATGACAGCTCTCTTTAGACTATTGGGAAACATTTGAGTCCCTCCCGGCTACTCAGACATTTGTCTCAGTGCATTTTGGTGCTTGCAGTTCTGTTCTTCCAAAAGAAAAAGAAAAAAGTGCTGAAGGGCGAGTAGCATTAGGGTTTTGGCCAAAAGAGGTATTTAAAAAAGAACTATCCAGAGATGTTGTTTGGGCCTGTTTCCAACAGAGACTATTTTACATGTATCTATTGAGTTTCAAAACATAGCAATTGGCCAACAGTCCAGAGATATCTCCTTTATAGGGTGAAATTAAGGATGCCTTAGTTGGTGGAGAGGTTGGGGTGGGCCTGTCGCTGGAGATAACCCCTTGGTGGGGTGTAGTATGGACTTAATGATCTACCACAAAGTGTCACAGCAGTTCTGCTCGAGTACTAACAAATTCTTTCTTAAAAGAGATGCACAAAGATCGACCACGTCCTCGTTAATGAGGTAGATCCCAAATCGCATGCCGTACACCAAATACGGCATTACTAGTCAACAGGTTATAAGTATGTATCCATTCAGCATAAAATAAACTTTCCAGGGGTGGTATCTCTTAATCTCATGAGGTGAACTGGAAAAAGGGATGAAAATAGGATAGAAAAAGGGATGCATATGTCAGGGTGGAGGGGAGACGAAAGAGTACAAAGAGGCAATGAGATCCTTTGATCTTACCAATGACAATCTCAGCGATGCTCAGTGCTATCCAAACAAGTGACATTAGACCAAGAAGCCATTCTGAAAAAGAAGAAAACATATCAATCTCTGAAATGCCTACTGCTACTCATCTGTGATACTAAAGGTGGAAGCTATTTAGAAAAGTTAAATCAACAAAAACCAACATTCAAATTAAACGTTCAGTCCCTAACCACCTCACCTTCTCGCCAACAACAGGTTAGCATCAAAAACAGAGCTGATTTAAAGGGCATCCGGACCCCACTTATTTCTAAAATTCTCATCTATTCATTTCTTATAATTCTCAGCCCTTTACTTCTTGTAATTCTCTGTGAAACATGTTTCAAGTCACACAGCAAGTGATTTTTCTTTTTAGTTCATTTCAAACGTATTTTTTGCATATTTATTGCTCTTTCCTATTTTAAGCAGTGAATTATAATTTCCAATTGCAAAATAAGTTCATACCAAACTGTTACTCTACTTTGTAAGTTACGAACTATGTAAAATCTTTTTTGCCAGCACGCGTTTCACTCTAGGTTTCATTACCTGTGTGCTCTCTGAAGGCAAGTCTAGGCATCCGACTCAATATGTGCCTTTTATTCTAAGAATATATCGAAGGAAACCCCAGATCTCTCTTCTAAGTTGTTACTGAATCGCAAGATTGGTTTGCGATTCGGTATTTGGAAGGGGAGTGTTTAGGGCATCCCTTCCAAATAGCGATTCGCAGTGGTATGTATTAATGTTTTGGGACCAAATTTCGTTCACAAAACATAAATATTGTACCACCAATTCAAAGTTGGTGGTAACCCATTCAAAATAGGAATGGATACCATGGGACCACTTTCCCTTTGAGAACGTAACACAAATATTTTTTAAGAGCGGGCAGTGGTCCCATAGACCACTGCCTACTCTTAAAAAATGAATTTTAAGCGTTTCATTCTTTTCTTTTGAAACATCCCGTTTTTCATAAAGTTAAACGGCTGCATTTCAAACGCTATCACAGACTAGGTGGTCTGCGGACCCTAGCAGGCCACTATCCCTGTGATGGCTATCATTTCTAATGGGTCGCAAACTGCGACCTATCTCATTAATATTTATGAGGTAGGTCAATTTACGACCCATTAGGAATCACTAATTGAAACTCAACAAGTTTCATACCTTAGGAATAGTGATTTCACAATTGCGATTTGCAGGAAATCGCAATTAGGAAATCACTATTCCCAATGTTTGTACATCTGGACCATAGTGGACTCCACCATCACCCCAAGAAGGCAATTCTCCATACAACCACCTGCCTCAGTGTGACCACATCATCCCTATCTTCACGGCTCCTCTGTGGCTCCCACCCCCATTATGCATTAAGTTCAAAACGTTTTGTATCATTTAGTAGATGATCTATTCAAGCAAATCTAGCTAACCAGCTGAAAACAACCTTCTTTCCAGGCCCCAGCCTCAGCAAATAGCTGCTGTAAATCATTGATTGAATACTAACCCAAAGCTGTGGTATCCATTCTCATAGAAGTAGTGTCTGGGGGACTGCTTCCACTTTGCGAATGTGGGCTATTGGGAATGGGGAGCCGTCAGAGTTCCAAGGTACTGCTGCATGCACCCAGCAAGGCATTTGCCAAATGCGTATTCTATTTTTTTATTGCAGCTCCTGTTCTTTAAAGCGCAGGAAGTGGAATGATAAAATAAAATGTTGTTTAAGAATGCAAAGGCAGGGATGAGGTCCGCTGCCCCTTGCAGTCCTCCATCCTTACCATTTTGCACCATTTGCAGACAGAAACCTGCCTCATTGATGTTAATAGGACAAGATTCTGCAAATCCTACTGAATGCTCATTTTGTGCTCAAGAGTAATATATCTATTACAGTGGAAAAGGAAGGTATGGTAACAAGGCGTTCGGTGTGTACAAACACCAACTGCCTTGCGATTCAGCCCATAGTACATCTGGGGCCGTATAACAAATATGGTGGCTATCCCTCTTTGTGCAATGGTGCACCTTTGAATAGGTGCACTGTGCGCAAACAGGGAAAGCGCGTAATATTACCATGAATGCTCTGCCCCCAGGGCAGCCGCGAACCAGTGCTGCCCTGGGGGCAGCGCATTCAAGAGAAATACGGCGCAGCTGCTTTAAAGCCGCTCCGTGTTTCACTGGGCAGGTGGCACCCGCTTGCACTTTCAAGAGTGTGAGAGATCCCCTTGCAGGTGGGTGCAGTGAGTGACTGCAACCGCCTACAAGGGATGTCTGTGAGGTCCATGGGAGCCCCTTTCTCCCCTCTAGAAGGTTGCCTTCAGCAGGCGTCTCCTATAGTCATGTTTGCCGGTTGTCTGCGTCCAAAATACGGCGCAGGCGCAGAGGCAAAGTGATTCCCTCATTTGCATGGGCTCACGCCTCCGTGCAAATGAGGACACACCCTCTGATGATAGCGCTGGTGTTCCATGTGCGCCAGAGCTATCTGTATTACAGAAGGGGCCGCAGAAGCATCTGAGGCCCCTTCTGTAATACCAAAGTGTCCCGGGGGTGCACAAAGCTTGCACCCCTGAGGCACTCTGTGTAATACGGCTCCAGGTCCCCAAAACCACAGGGTCCTGGAGACTGCAATGGCCTGTCATCTGTGAAGATGTTTGTGCCGGATGGTATGTCAAGTCATGAATGGAGATGAGGGTGAAGGCTCCATCAGTGAGCCATTCATGGAAAAGCTCAGCAGTGACTACGCATAAAGGTGGAACTAATTCATGTCGATTTGTGACAAAAAAGCAGTGATAGGAAACGTATTTTTCCGAATAGAAGGATTTCAATTTCCAGATGAACTCAACCATTAAACACCAAATACTCTCCAACACCAAGAAAGTCCCAAAATAAAATGATAAACTTAGTTAAACCAAATACTCACTGAAACACTGAGTGGCACAGCAACAGCAACTCTTGACTGATGTATCCTGTGCAAACATAAGACAGTGATTGCATTAGAACTGAGATCAAGCTTGGCATTAAGCAGCTTTGGGTCTGCCTTGTACTAGCAGGGAGCTGTGATAGGCGTGCCTTGATGCTGCCTTTAACCATGCGCTACGAAGCCTCAATAATGGTGCGCTATACAAATGCTAATTAAAAATAACAGTAAAGAACGAGATGAATTTGCCATTGAGATATGTGTGTGCTCATGCTGTACCATACGTCCTCTTTGTGTTTCACAGTGGCAATTGTGAGCATTGCATCTGTCCTTGCACAGCCAAGAAAGAATGTTAAATGTGAAAGAGAACCACACTTTTAACCTTCTTTTTCAAATATGCCAGAAGCTTTTATTATGCCTTATTTATATTTTTTGATACTTCCACGTTTTTTATATTTGTCTATTTACCTGGCAGTCCTGATGCACTCTGTCTTGGGCCATGACTCTGTTGTTTGTCGGCTTTCTTCGGATTCAGTCCCACGGCACACCAAGGATGTCCTTATGAGCCAATGATTGACTGTTTTTCTTGTTGGCCGACCTGCAGAAAAGTTAGGATTAATTAGTTTGATAAACCCAAATGCACATCTTTGTTTAACATATTTTGATTAGCTCAACTCCACTCTTTCTTTCTATTGGTCTCTCTTGCCATCTCACTCCTGACTGCCTTGAACTCTTTTTCTTTGTTGTCAGTGCTTCTTTCCCTGTTTTATGCTGCATTCTGCTCTTTCTTTCACTCATTAGCTTGCTTTACATTTCTTGCTCACTTTTCCTTTCACTTGTATGTCAGAATATCGACCAAAGAAATATCATGCTGCCAGAATGTTGTAACAAAAAATATCTACTACCAAAATATTGTGGAGGTAGGTACCAGGGAGGAGGTAGAAAATGAAAATACCTCCACTTTAACCATAACTCTGATCACACCCAGCATGCCAAGTGAGCAAACCTGCCCTTAAGAGAATTTTGTTTACCTTCTCATCCTCCTTCCATCAATTCATAAATTCATGCTTTCCCCATTTATATATAAATTCAATCATCCATCCATCCATCCATCCATCCCTCCTTCCTTCCTTTCACCATCGTTCCTTACAATCTTCCCCATCTGCCCATTCTTCATCCTTCCCACCATTTACCTTTTATCTGTTGATCGTTTCACTCTTCCATCTATCCTTGTGCCCTTCCATCTACCTAATCTTTCATGCATCCATCCATTCAGTCTTTCACCCTTCCATCCTACTTTTCACCTTTTCTTCATTATATCTTTCGACATTTACTTCCTTTCTTAGCTCTTTCCTCTCTCTTTCTACCTATCCATGTTTATGCCTCTCATCCTTATTTTGTTCTTTCTTACTATTCTTTCTCATGCTCACTTTTTTATTTCACCCTCTCTGTTTCTTTCCCCTATTTTAATCTTTTCATAATTTCTCTGTTTATTTTGCCATGAATGTCAACCCACCTACCAAATCTCTATGTCCATTTTATACCTAATAGTATTTATTTGCATTTTGTTTGCAGACTTGCAGACAGGAAAGCACTATAAAAATCTAATTAACGTTTTTGGGGGACCCAGTTACCCCACTCGTTCACCCAAAGAGCAACCCCCGCTTATGCTGCTTAAGGGGGTGGTTCACTGCATCACTGGCTACGTGTATATTGGTAAGTATAGATTTACTATTCTTAACTTCACATCTACATACTTTAAAAAATCAATTTTTGGACAAGAGACTTATATGTAGTGATAAGTACAGTAAACAATTACTTACCTTGCTGATGTTTTGGTTGTCAGTATTGTTGATATGATATTTTTGTAGTGTGACAGTTAAACTTGATATTTCATTACCATACTCCTCCCGCCATTTCTTTTAGGCAGTTAAGAGTGTAGCAATGATGGTTAAGAAGCCCAATGACTTGTCATGACTTTCAGTGCGTGAAGTCAAATTTCAGCTTCAATTTCCAAAACACTATCTGATATTAGACAAAGTCATTGAACTGTGACTATAACTAGCCTTTCTCTTGTGATTATTTCTATACTTTTCATTATTTATAAGCCTCCCACCTGTTTTCTCTTATGGTTTATCCAATTTTCCATGCCACGCATACCTATTACAATATGCCACATTTAATAATATGGAAACTGTCCATTTTAGGTGTGAGGATGCATTTTGCGCTTAAAAATAGAGCAAAAACGCAAGAGGCGTGAACAAAAGCTACTCATATTCTGGTCGTTTGTGTTATTCCCGTCTCTCTGGGATTAGTTTTCGGAATTTCACATAACAATTGTAATGTAAAATTTATAAAAAATATGCCTGATTACGCCGGTGTATTAGAAATGTTGACCAGGCTTGCTGATAACTACTGAGTACATGTTCTCATCTGAACCAAATCCCTCAGTTCCTTTTAAAAGTAATCAGTACTTTAATCACATCATCTCATCCATTCATGAAAATCTGTGATACCTCAGAGAGTGGGAGTTTGTCTAAATAGGTGAATTCATACAATAAAGGACAGAAATTGACTGCATTTTGTGGTGAAATTGGCGGCATTTCAGAGGGGACTACATGGGCAAGCATCACCGGGGCCCCAAGAGGCAGCCCCTGGTCTTCCTCCTCACGTGATCTACCAAGTGCTATAAAGCATGGCGAGGAGTCCCACTCCACGGATAAAGTTGGTGGCATTTCAGGGGAGACTACATGGTCCAACACCACCAGGGCCCCAGGAGGAGGTCCCTGGTCTTCCCTCTCACCTGATCTACCAAGTGCTATAAAACACGGCGAGGAGTCTGGCTCCACAGGTGAAATTGATGGCATTTCAGAGGGGACTACACAGTCCAGCATCACCAGGACCCCAGGAGGCGGTCCCTGGTCTTCCCCCTCACCTGATCTACCAAGCGCTATTAAGCGTGGCGAGCAGTCCCGCCATGTAGGACACGCCCGGGCCAATGGCGTGCCCGCCCTGCGCCCGTCAGCAACAGGAAGAGGCAAGGCGGGCTATCCCCCTTGGTCTTGCGGCCGAGTTGCAAATCTCCATGCTAAATAAGGTCAACTCTTAAGAACAAATATCTACTGACTTTTTTGGTACCTGTTTGGTTGTCCTTTCAGACTGAGACCTTGTATGCCAAAGACCGGATCCAGTACTCATCATCGAATAGTCTCCCCCGACCGAGGCAAGCGGTATTAGGCATTTAAAGTAATATTAACCCCTTGTGGTTTTCCCACGTAAGCTTGTAGCCTGGCCAATTGTTTGTGTTTTTTGGAGGGAAGGCTGTTATTTGTAGTATGACTATTTAGTTGAAGTACCTGCAGAGTGATATTTAACCTGTCGACCGTTGGGGAAAAGGAAAAGCACAGAAAAACTCACTGGTGAACCAACCGGGAAAAAAGTAGTAGACTGTCCATCCTACAGCAGTACCATACAAGATATAGACCAGCTTATAGAGGAGGTAGATCAAATCCTTCAACCTGATGCTTCTGGTGCTAAGCCAAAAAAGACACAAATTGCCCGGTTGCTGAAAAAAGTTGGGAAGTGCAAATGATCTCCTTTCATGGCAATTAGCTCAATTAGAAATTCCCGGGGGGAGTCCACTATCGGCAGTTCTCCGTTGTGTATTTCTTCTAATTCATCTAAATATCATATTCCACTAGAACCTGTGGTTACATGCTCTAATCATTTTTCTGTTTTGGCCTCTAATAATACGCCGTCAAATTACTCTGGAGCGTTTTCTGACCCCCACAACGGTCAGATGTAGCGGATGACACCTGTGCCCAAATCAAAGAACTATGGATAGTTATCAATTCTTTATGGGCTGAGGTTAAGGCCCTATGTGACGAGTTACAATCCTCGCCGAAATACCAGCACAGTGAAAACCTATCGACAAGTCAGGTTGACGGTTGCAAGGATTCATATAACCAGGGTCCATTACTTTACCCTGATTTTACTCCTACACCTATACTGCCTCACCCTAGTGTCCAATTGTCTATTGTCTAATACTAACCCTAATGCTTTTTCCCACAGCTGTATGTTATATATGACTGGTATCCCAAGTTGCCCTTGTGTGTCAAAGAAGATGACGCTTCCCTGATAAATTAGATGACGCACTGGATTAGAGACGTGAGGAAATGCTGCACTGTAATACATTCTGACATAATTAGAGCGAGTCGTATTTCACACTCTGACTCATTTGACTGCATTAGTTTACAGTCCTCACATTATGCTTTTGTGAATGGTCTATTGTCTATATAGACACGAACCTCTACCCCCATAACTCCCAGATACCGTTCAAATTGAGGGTTCCCCTACTGCAGAGCCAGGAGCACCCTCGAACCACCTCTTGTATTTCTTGTGTGGATTGACTGGATTGTCCTGTGAATCCTTCATCAATTGGTAGTCATGACCGAAAGCAGCCCCGAGCACAGGTTCCTCCAACTAGTTCTTGCCCCTTGCACAGTGAGCAATTGTTCCACTCTCTAGACGTGCAAGTCTAATGATTTTTGTATCATCTCTTGGAACATTGCGGGACTGGGGAGTAAGTTTGCCCAGGGGGACTTAGGGCCCTTTATAGACACAGCCAATATTATTATGTTTAAAGAGTCCTGAGAGGTTGTCCCAACCCATAGACAAGGGTATAAGACATTTCATGTGCCTGCTCGCAAACCCAAACCCGGTAGACTCCCAGGCGGTTTATCGACATGGGTTAAGAGCTCTCCGGGATACCATGTTAAGCAACTGCCAATCGATTCACCGGATCTACTTGGCCTCGAGGTTGCCCTTCAGGAAAATGTAACACTACTGCTTTTTTAATGTTTATAGCAGGAGCATTCCCAAGTAAGCAGAGTCTTCCATTCTAGACCAACTGAGTAATATTACTAACTCAAAATCCAAGTGGTAGGTAGTAGTAATTGTAGCTGGGGGTTTTAACACATTTTGAACCTACCACCCTCCAAAGGGAAATAACCGGTGATGAAGATCAATATTAGGGTATTCCCCAGATTGCAGGTCATTGTCTAAAGTTCACCTCAAAGGTAGCCCTGCAGTTGCTGGACCTCTGTATATGTTGTCATCTGAGGGCCTGCAATGGCAGGGCAAAATCCTATGTAGAGAGGCGCCCAACTTTAAAAGAAATTTCAGCCAGTGTTGTATTGATTATTTTCTTGTGGACCTTCGATTCTGGGAACTCATTATAGATATGGAGGTCATACATAGGGCGGAGAGTGGTCATTTTCCTCTGTTCCTTACACTGCATGACAATACAGAAAGGGCAAACAGGGCCCCTCTATTACCTTGTGGTGATATATAAGTTAGCAATAATTGAAGGAAGGTCAGTTGGGAGACCGTATTGAATAATGAGAATACATACGCCCATATACACCAGGGCCTGGCCCCCATCTTCGTCCTATTAGCACATCCTGAGGTGCCTTCCGATAGGGTAATAGACATCCATGCTAAATGGTTTGAGGAGTTAAGAATCAGGATTTTTTACTAAACCCTACTCAAATAAGAACTCTACTGTGACTGCATCACACTCGCGGTTTAACAGAAATTGGAGAATAGCAAAGAACCACCACTTCCGTGCCATCAAGGTAGGGCTGCCAAACAACATACAGTCTGCTAGGCCCAACTATAAAGCAGTCCAAAAATGTGCAAAATCAAACTGGGATATGGCCATTTGGATCGAAATGTTGACCGCTGTGTACTCAGGGAATCAGGCAGCCTTCTGGCATGTCGTCTCACAAGGCTCCAAGACAGTGAGGGCGAAACCTGAATCTAACATTGTTCCCCAGGACTGGGTAACCCACTTTAAAAGCCTATACTCCTCTTCTTCCTCCCACCCCAATCAGGAGACTGACGATAACTATGGCCCCTTACCGGCCACAACACTAAGGGGCCGATCCCGATTCGGGCCGGAAATCTCTCCGACCGAGCCGGACCCGGAGAGATTTCCGACCGAATCGGACCTGTGCAGCCCGACCGAACGAGTACGATGCGTCCGTATGCTATCGTACTCGAGTCGGTCGGACTCCCATTGAAGTCAATGGGAGCCGGTCGTACAACGCGTACGCGGGCTTCCCATTGCCTCAATGGGTGCGAGGCGAACAAGGGCGCCCCTACAGCAGGTACGCGGCGAAGCGACTTGCGCCGTACACGCACAGGTAGGGGGACCCATGGGTCCCCCTGTGTGCGACTCGCGCGGCTATGCGTACAGGGGGTCCGACACGGACCCCCGAGTACGGCTCCGACTGCTCTTTCGAGCCGGACGGCGCGTGTCGGTCGGACTGCTCGCGGCGCGCATCGTACTTACCCGGCCGGGGAACGTCGCCATTGCGCAGTGCGAGTCGTGTCCAAGCGAGTCGGTCGGTGCGGTTAGACCCGGGAACGAGTCGGTCGGAGCGGTTGGGACGCCCGAACGAGTCGGTCGGCGATTTCGCATCGTACTCGCTCGTCCGGACGCGCGTACGAATCGGTCGGGAAATAGGGCTCCGAATCGGATCCGGTCATGCCGAATCCGATTCGGAGCCCTACCGGCCGAGATCGGAATCGGCCCCTAAGTCTCATTAATCACTACAACTCTGACACCTCCAGAGATGAAGAATTTTTCACTCTTTTGGAAATCTGTAAGCCATTAAATTGCAGAAGTCTGGGAAAGCCCCTTGGCAGCATTGAATTCCAGTGGGCCTGTTCATCTCCGAATCCACTATTTGGTCACCATACCTTACCCGTGTCGATAACGCCATCATGGCGGGAGCAGAACTCCCAACATCTGGAAAGGTGCGGAAATAATCTCTATCCACAAAAAAGGCCTAAAGACAGACCCGGCAAAGTGTCTCCCAATTAGTCTCATTGACTCCAGTCAAAACAAATACGCTAATACTACACCGATAGTTACTCTGGATCGATGAAACCAATATTCTGACATAATTTCAAGCCGGATTCGACACCAAAACTAGAATGGTCGACCAGATTTTTAGGTTCCAACTAATAAGTTGGAAGGAGGTCGACTTAAATGGGGGCAGTCTTTATATCGCTTTTGTTGACCTTAAGGAGGCATTCGACATGGTCCCTAGAGATAAACTTTGGTGTATTCTCACAGACCTGGGACTCCCTGGTCCCCTTCTTAATATCATTATTTGGCTCCACTGAAGTTCATTCTGCACAAATCTGTTGAGGAGCCAATGGGGAAACCACTGGTGCTTTTGGGATAGATAAGGGGGTAAGGCAAGGCTGTGTACTTGCTCCCATGCTGCTTTTGCTGTTCGTTAATGGGTGTATTGACTATCTACTGGCCTGCGACAATGATTCCCCGGTACTAGGAGGAACCAAGAAACCTGCTTTGTCATTCGCAGACGATATGTTGTTGGCATTTAATACTCCCAAAGGCCTGGAGACTCTCCTGAGTAACTTCAATTTAGTTTATTCAGACCATGGCCTAGCAATCAACGAAAGCAAAACTAAGTTTATGGCCATCCACCCCTACAGAGGCTTTAGAGGGAACATATCCCTTGAGGGGGTGGAACTAGAGTGAGTGACAGACTTTGACTACCTTGGCATACGCTTATCCAGCTGCAACAACTACTTTGTAAAAAGCACTCTCATTTTGAAACACAGGGAAGCTGATATTTTAAAATTTGCAAGTAAGACCAATTCGCACCCTGTCTCCACCCTTCTCGAAGTCTGGAGGGTCCAAGCCGTAGCTGCCGCTACATATGGTGCAGAGCTCTGGGGCCAAAGAAATCTAAATGGAATGGGAATAGCCGAGAATAGTTTCCTGAGAGCCGCCCTCAAATTACCCCTAAGTACTCCAGTAGCCTTTAAACAAGACTTAGGGTTATGGTCTATAGTTTCCGTAACCCACCTAAAGCCAATCCTTTATTGGTGTTATGTATGATCCACTCCTGAATTGGAACATTACAGGGAAGTTTTGAGTGATGTCTTGAACAGATCCCAGGGCGGGACGAAAAAGCCGGTGGTTGGCTTATGTGAAGCAGTTACTCAGCTCCAGGGGTTTGCATGAGTATTGACTAGATCCAAGCTCTATTACTCCCCTCGCTATAAAAAAGCTGACGTTTGCCTACTGGGAGAGCAAGGAGGTTAAACTATGTAACCAGATAGGCCTGGGGCACCCGACTGAAACCTTCCTTGAGTTCAAGCCAGTACCACTGTTTGAGAATTACATGGATGAGATAGATCCTCTATTATCTAAAGCACTTTATTTAAGGTTCAGGCTAGGTTCACTCCCTCTTGCTACACTCACATTCAAATGGAAACGTGACAAAGGTGAATCCAAAATGTGTCCTTTATGTGGCTAGGGTGAAGAAACGTCCAACCATCTCCTGTTCTTTTGCCCTTCCTACAAACAGTGGAAACGCTGATAGCTCCCCTACATCGCTATCTAGGAGCCCGCCAGTATAAGATAGCCTGGAGGATCTGTAGAGTAGATACGTCCTCTGTTAAAGTTTCTCTGTAGGCAAGTATCTCGAGAGTATTTGGCCCATTCGGAGCAGAATCCTCTCTGTCCCTACTTCAAACAACCTGGTGGACCCATGGTAGGCAGTACCTAAGCCTCTGACTGGTTAGACACAAATGTACTTTAATGTATGGTACGGTTTTATTGTTTTTACTTAACTGGTGCTATTTTTGAGTACGTAATTCATCCATCTTAAATGAATTGTTTTTACTCTATAGATACCAAAGTATAACATTGTACTGTTTGGTTTTTATTGTTTTTTATCAATCTAATGCTATTACTGAGTATGTAACACATCCTGAATTGTTTGTATCCTTTTATGGTATGATGTATTTGTACTTGCACTGATGAATTGTTACTTTTATGGTCTATGACCGAAATAAAGTACCACAATGAAATGAAATGACTGACTCAGTTAGAATACAAACCGTGGGAAAGAATTGACTATATATTTCTGCTTTAGGGTTGAGACACTAGGGTACACTGAGAACCTGCCGATGTTCTTAGATTCCACTGCATGTCTTTACGGACACTGAGTATATAGTCCACTGGTCACTTTTCTAGACACACTACCTATAGCCCTGAACTAATCCTCCCCGAGAGATTGATATGAACTGCTTCCACCGGGTTTAAAAAACCTTGGAATACAAATGTACAGGAATATCCTCAAAACACTTTTAAATAGCACGTGCATCTATCTATGTTACAGATCAATAAGAGAAAGTGCGTTTTATTCACACTCTCAGGAAAATTCTTCTCTTTGGAAATAAAAATTAAGCACGCGATTATCCTCTCATCAGGTTTTCAACACAAGAATAGTACACATTCCAAATGTAGTTTGTTGAAAACTAAAAACAGTCGCCATCTTACAGCAGCTTCAAATCCCAACATGGCAGCAACCCTACCCTCCGCCAATAAAGAGCGCACATTCAAGCACTTACCTTCCTGTGAGTTTGAGGATTGTTGGCGGAGAAGGTGCCGGCTCTTTCAGTGTTGGTAAATGTTTGTGCCTCGAAAGAGGTTTTATAGCATCTCTGCCACATTGCCCAATATGTAATTAACGGCACACACCCGACACGAATGCTCATGAATATTCATCACCTGCAAGGAAACAATAAAACATGTGGGCTACTGAATTAGGAATGTTAAAGAGGAAAGTCACGTTAATACTATCAGCCCGACCAGGACAAATTCCGCAAATTGATTAGGTACAAAAAGAATCCTAGAAACAATGGATTCTTAAATACATCACCCACCGACACTTGAAACATGAGCTGCACATTCGTACCTCTCAAGCAAGTGCTAAATTCGAATTCTGTACTTTCTGGTAGACACTTTGAGAGTGACATAGAACCAGCTGTGAAATGAAGGTTTTTAGCAAAGAAGCAGGAGGATCAGGGGTTCTATAGACTTGTCGATCTTGGTGGTATGTTTTCTTCCTTTCTGAGATGCACATGTAATGCCATTTATTACACCGTAGTGCACTGGAGACTGTAATTCCCATTTAAAACCTACAAACAATGCGCTTGGTTCAGACAAGAGGTGGTATCACCACTAATTCTGATACTGTCATGGAGTGCCTACTCTGTCATGGTGGTCGTCAATAACACCATAGAGAGAAGAGTGTCCTTCCAATGCATCGCCTCCTTTGAAAGTGGGGATATGGGAGATGATCATACAGAAGAGCGCCATGTTTACCCAAGTCCTTATACTTTAGGAGCAACTTAGGGTTCCCATGAGGGAGGGTGCTGGCCTTGACTGATCCTCACCATCTGGAGGCCCTCAAGCTCCCTCAGAGACTGAGCTGTGGGTGCCTATGTACTGTGTGCACAATCTAAAAAGTACTCACAGACTCAGTGCCCCTGTGGCCAGCAGTGTTGTCTTAAGAATTTTTGGGGCCCCGGATCAGAAATATTTTGGGGCCCCTGTTTGTTACAACTTTGAATTTTATTACCTACTTTGTGCTAATTGTAGCCTGTATGATGCCAAACAAACTTTTGGAAATGGGTTTCGCACAAAAACTGTTGAAATATTCCTTTCTGGGGACTCCAAAAATCCTTACGATGACACTGGGCAAAGAGACAGAGGTAGAGGTAGGCAGAGAGAAGAAGAGAGGTTCAGATATAGGAAAATACAGAGGTGAGCTAGAAAGAGAGATTACATTTCCTCCCCTGGGGGCCCCATGGAAGGTGAGGGCCCTGGGCAATTGCCCACTTTGCCCATGCCTTAAAACGTCTCTGGTGGCCAGCCATTGGATGCGACTGCACCCATGTGAGGGGAGGGTCTTTAAGGGCACCCCACAGTCACACTAAGATGTTGGCAATGTATGGGTGATCAGTGTCTAGATTTTCTCCTCCGGTCCTCCTTGCACATTTGAATGCACAGGAGTATGCGCATGTGCAAAGTGAATTCTCTCATTTTCTTGGGGTACGGCTCCGTAAATGGAGGAGCACTCTTATTTCCAAGGCATGAATGGCGCTACCTTTTAGACTCTCTCGTGATCAGTACTACTGTGAGAATGTCGAATCTCCAATTATCATACAGAGAGAATCTTGATTTCATTAAAGACAACGGAGGCTGACATTATGCAATAACTTTTATTGCTGCCCAGACATGCAGCCCTTCAAAGTGTAACCATTACATCATAAGTAAAAACATTCCAAGTAACATAACAAAGCGCCATAGCAACCAATAATCTTCCTCTTAGAGCTGCGAAAAGTTAGGTCAACTTCCTCCAAGTTAAACGTTGTTCTGAATTTACAAGGAAGTGGAATCTGAAAAAGAAAAAGAATACTGGAAAAAAACATTCTTGACGTACGTTGAACAAGAATAATAAGGCAACGAAGAATATTCAATGAACATTAAATCATTCATCCACCAGGGAGTGGTGGGAGGGATAATGTCAGCCTTCGTTGTCTTTAATGAAATCAAGATTCTCTCTGTATGATAATTGGAGAATCGACATTTCATTACAAGACCGGAGGCTACATTATGCAAGTTTAAAGCTTTGCAATGCTACATTGCTTACATGTTCTACAGGCTTAAGATAAAATTTAACAAAGGTGGAAGCATTCGACCAGTCTGCTGCTTTAAGGATATCTGAAAGTGAACCTCCACCCCAGAAAACCTTGCTGGCCATAGCCCCCCGGGAAGAATGTGCGCCAAATTTGGAAAGGTCTATACCTGCTTCCAGCATAACCGTTCTAACCCATCTGGAGATAGTAGCAGAAGAGACTGCCTTGTAGGGTTTAACAAAGGAAATCAGTAACTGGTTTTCATTCATACGTCTAAAAACGTTCATTTTTTGTTCATAAACCCTCATGGAACTTACCACACAAAGTTTGGGACAGTCAAAAAAGAAAGGGTAGAAAATATTCTCAGACATTGTTTTGGTTCTTTTCCATATTTCGAATAAAACACCATCAGGAGAATAAATCCTATTAGATAATTCTAACGCTTTAACATCTGACATTCGTCTGAAAGATATAAGGCAAAGCAAGGTAGCTAGCTTAATGGAAAGTTGTTTCCTTCAAAGGGAAGAGTTATCAGGCCAAGAGGAAAAAAGCTCAAAGACAAGATTCACGTTCCATAATGAATCATACTTGGCCTTAGGTGGACGATTGAGTCTTATTCCTTTCATCACTCTACGTATTAAGGGGTCAGAACCGATAGAGAAGTCACTTAACAAGGAATGCCCTGCAGAAATTGCTGATCTGTAACAATTAACAGTTCTATAGCAAAGTCCTGACTTAAAAAGGTCTGCTAAGTAGTTTGCTACATCAACTACAGGTGTGTCCACGGATCCAAATTCCGTTCCAGGCACCAACTACACCATTTCTTCCATGCCCCGGTGTATCTTCTCCTTGTTCCTGGAGCCCAAGATTCGTCCAAAAGGTTTTTAGCCTCTCCCGAAAGGCCCGAGTATCTTCTTGAACCCCTGAAATCTTCCAGGCAAGAAGGTTCATTTTTTGTTCTAAGAGAAGAGGATGTACCTCTCCCTCTGGGCCCTGAAGGATGTCTAAATTCCCTGGGATAAAGCGTGGAGATTCTATTGCCAACTCCATTACGCTTGGGAACCATATCTGAGAGCTCCAAAAGGGAGTAATTAGAACAATGTGGCAGTGCTCCATTCGAACTTTCAAAAGAACTCTCTGGATTAGTGCGAAAGGAGGGACGGCATAACAATTTGGTATGTCCCATGGTTGGAGAAGAGCATCCACTGCAGTTGCTAGTGGGTCTGGTCTCCAACTGAAGAAGCGATCTATCTGAAAGGACAGCCTGCTGGCAAAAAGATCTATCTCGAACGGGCCCCAAAGGTTTTGAACCCTCTGGAAGACCGAAGGGTTCAGTTGCCAGTCGCTTGAGTCCCTTAGGAACCTTGAGTTCCAATCTGCTCTCGTGTTTAGGTGACCCGGGATGAATTCCGCTCTCAGAATTATTTTCTGATTCCAGCAGAAGTACCAAATCTTCTTGGCTAGATCTGCTAGAAGCTTTGATCTGGCTCCTCCCAAGCGGTTGATGTAGGACACAGCTGTGAAGTTGTCTAATCTGATAAGGACTACACTGTTTTTCAGGATTGACTTGAAGCTCATTAGGGCGTTCTAGCTGGCTAACATTTCCAGACGATTTATATGAAAGGTGAGTTCCTCTTGGGACCATTTCCCCCCGGTTTCTAATTTCCCTAGTCTGGCACCCCAGCCTAGGTTGCTCGCATCGGATTCCAGTGTGTGATATGGGGTATTCCCGAATATTGCTTTCCCATTCCAACTGTCTAAGTTGTTGCGCCACCATAGGAGGTCCTCCCGAGCTTCCAGAGACAGGGGAACAGTGTCGGAATACCAAAGACCTTTCTTCAGACCAGTAGATTTTAGTCTCTGTAAGGCCCTGGGCCCCGGGGAAATTGCCTGAATGGATGAAGACAAGAGGCCTACTATCCTTGCAAGTTCTCTTAGGCTCACTGTGTCTTTGGATAAGACATAAGAAACTTCTTTCTTTATTTTGGTTAATTTCTTTGAGGGGAGTTGTAACTGAGCTAGAGGTGTGTTCACCTGGAAACCTAAGAACTCTAGGTTTTGAGAAGGAATCATAATCGATTTCTCTACATTGATGATGAAGCCCAGACTCTCTAGGAGATCAACAGTCCATTTCATGTGAATCAGTAGTTCTTCCTTGTTTTGGGACATCAGCAAGATGTCGTCTAGGTAGATAATAAGACGAACTCCTCTTCTCCTCAGAGAGGTGACTACTGGTCTCAGGACCTTGGTGAAACACCAAGGAGCTGAGGATAGGCCGAAGGGAAGACAGCGAAATTGATAGGTTATATTTCTCCATACAAACCTTAGGTATTTCTGAGAACCTGGATCCATGGGGATTGTGAAGTAGGCATCCTTGAGGTCTAGTTTTATGAGCCAGTCTTTCTCTTGGAGGATATCTCTCAGAAGATGAATACCCTCCATTTTGAAATGTCTGTATACAAGGAAGGAATTCAAATCCTTGAGATTTATAACGGGGCGTCAACCCTTGTCTTTCTTTTTTACGAGAAAGATTGTGCTCACAAAGCCTGGACCGATGTCCGAGACGATAAAAATCGCTCCTTTGGCTAGCATTTGGCTCACCTCCGCGTCTACTAGGGTGGATTGTTCTTGGTCTAGCGTAAGTTCCCTGGGGTGTTTGGTCTGGTAAGGAGTAGTAATGAACTCTATTTTGAAACCTTTTACCGTCTGTAGGACCCATGCGTCGTTCGTTATGGACGACCAATTGTGGTTGAAAAGGGAAAGTCTTCCCCCCTACCTTTGGGAGGGAAGAACCAGGAAGAGAGGATCTTACCTTGTTGTCCTTGGAATCTTCCTCGGTTGTTTCCGCCTCGTGTTCGAGTATTGGGGCCTCTCTGGGGGTAGAAATTACTGTTTCCCCGGAAGTATCTCGAATAACCGCGTTGGTTTTGGTATGAGGACCTGTTGAATCTGTGGCTGGCAGCCGGTCCTCCCCTGTCAGCCCTTCTAAAAACTCTTCCTCCAAACATTCGCCTCATGTTGTATTGTGCTTTGTTGAAGGCGGAGAATGTCGAGACGTATTTACCCAGAGATTTTATAAAGGTCTCTCCAAAGAGTAGGCCGTTTGGGTCTCCTTGGATATCCTTGTTCGCTAGATCAATTCCCACAAGGTACTAATGGAGCTGGTCTCCGTTTCAACTTCCCCTCTCCTTTATTTGGTTTTTTTCATACCTTACGCGAGTCGGTGTTTATCTTCAAACACGCCTCGCGAGCCGGACACCAACACCGGAGAGACTGCTTTCTCCCTCTCCTAGCAGTTTCAACACCGGAGAGCCTGCTTTCCCCCTCTCCTCGCAGTTCCAACACCGGAGAGCCTGCTTTCTCCCTCTCCTCGCAGTCCCGGATCCTTCCTGTCTCATCGCAGACCCGACTGCCAAAATTAGAGGCTCATCGCGTGACCGGCAAGGCGAAAATTAAGCCTTCTCCCTCTGACTCGCGCTGTGCGTCTCCATGGAGATGCACAGCACGGAGCCAACGGACCCCGGTCAGCTGTTTTCTACTTGGACACGATCAGCTGTTTTACTCGCGTTAGTGCTTATCGCAGTTAAAGCACCAATTCTTTGTTAAGTAACCTTAAACGAACAGGATCGCTTATTAATGCCCAGCGTTTAACGCTGTTAAAGCTCTGTTTTATTATAAGGAGCCTTAAATAAGTTTAAGAAACACCTTTCCTGATGTCTCAAAGCGATCCTCAGACCTCTAATGACACTCCTCTCACTGAAAATTCTCTAATGAACCTCTTTGAGAGGCAACTGAAAACATCCTTAAAGGAGGCTGTGGAGGCAGCACTCATTAAAAGGAAGAGAAATATTCCCAGCGAAGACGCAGCACTTTCTTCTGAAGAAGAGGACCCTCTCCCCCAAAAAAGCGGTAAGGTCCTAAAAAAGACAAAACATACTGAGCCTCATGGTAGCTTTCGTGATCCAAATGACAGGGTTTTATCGATTGGTAGCCTGTGTGCTACAAATGACCTGGGAGCCCCGAGCGGCTCCAAAAGAATGAGCGACCTTAATGGCGCAAAAAGCACGGGTGTCCTTCGCGGCACACAGAGACCAGGTGCCCCTCGCGGCACAATGGACCTCATCGAAGACGACGATGATTACCTGTCCCCAATTGACGATGAGGCCGATGAATATATCTTCGACCCCCAAGAAAAATTCGATGATGACCTCCTTGATGAGGATCTAGGGCACTCTAATAACAATACTAACTCTATTAAAGACCCATCAGGGTCCGAGATGTTTAACCCCTCAAAGATTACCCATCCTAGGGGTTCCGACTGGTGGCCCTTAGATCATGTGGCCAAATTTATTAAGGCTTGGATTCGAAAACCACTTGAAAGAGATTCTCGGAACCTCATGAGGTCCGAGTGTCCAAGACCATTTTTAGACAACAAAGCCGGTATGACCCCCAATGAATGGCGCTACCTTTTAGACTCTCTCGTGATCAGTACTACTGTGAGAATTCTTGTCTCTACTTCAGTAATATCAGTTGTCAGAGGGTGTGCAACCAGGGGTTTCACTCTGCACAATTTATGCAACATGCAAGAAGAACATAACATTACTGCTTAGGTGCAATCATTCGAGTGCCTAAAGTTCAAAGGTTAGCCTTGGCGATTTTAGAACAAAAAGCATTGCCTTAGCAGAACTGCAATAACTGCAGCCATTTTTTTCATTCATTGCTAACCGACTCTGCCAAGTTCTGCCTATCTCTGACATGTAAACCAGTCTCTCATGTCTAGCACCGTAGCCACACAATTCTTTATTTTTTTGTAAACATCTTTTTATTGTAAAAGGAAAAAGAAAAAGGACAAAAGTACACATGACATCAGTGGTTATCACAGCCAGCGTCAGATCACAATTACATGTCTTATAAATATCAGGACATTCATCTCCAAGTTTTGCCGCATTGCTCACCCATTTCCCCCTTTTCAGATCTCAACAATATTGCTATTGTACGTAATCCTCAGTCCCTTCCAAACTGAGAGGTCTTCCAACCGGCTGACAGAGCATCCCTCTACTTTCATTCCAGCCCCTCCAAATTTTTGCCCATTTGTGTGGGCAACCTCTCCCTTCGTAAACCACCTTCTCTGCCTGCATGCACTAATCCATGTCGGTTTCCCAATCCCGGAATGTGGGCCCCACCTCCGCCCTCCATTTTCTAGCTATGTTACGTTTGGCCACCATGAGGCCTAATGTGGCCCACAGTCGTTGCCCGGCTGTTAGATTTGCTGTCTCCCAAATATTTAACAAACACCATCGAGGAGAAGCCTCTGCCTATTCCCCACATAATATCATCAAAAATGTTACAATCGCCTTCCAGTACGTCTGAATCATTGGGCAATTCCCCCACAGGTGTAAAAATGTGCCCACCTGGCCGCAGTTCCTAGGACATTGTGTTGACTCGAGTTTTTACTAGTGTTGTGCATGTATAATATGTCCTGTGTAGAATCTTTAGTTGGACCAATCTGAATTGTGACCATATGGCCACCTCCCGGGGGGACGCAAGCGCCTCCAGCCACTCCTCATCTCTCAGGTCCCCCAGATCTTTCACCCATTTGGCCCGCACTTTCTCCAAGATGTCAGGAGAATTGTTTAGTATTTTTCAATAGGTTAAAGATATTGCTTTTTCTTTCAGATAGTCATCTAGCAACCTATCCTCCAGTGGGGAGGAGACCGAGAGATCGGTACCCTTTGGAATGGCAAGTTGTAAAGCATGCCTTATCTGACTATAGCAGAAGGTTTTTTACGACACCAACTCGTAGTCCCTTTGGAGGTTCACCCACATGTCACTTACCCTTGAGAGGCCAATAAGGTCCCATTTATCAAAACCTGGGTGGTTTGCTGGAAATCCCAACTGTACCGTATCTGATAGGGGAGTGGCTTGGGTAATTTTCTCTCGCTACCCTAGAGCCGCTGACGGTGTATGCCATATCTTGATTGAGCTTGATGTTGGTGTTTGATACTGGTGTTCCTCGTTTGCCCCCATAAATGGCCCTAAGGAATCCCCTCGATCCCATATTGTATTTATCCATCCTATAGGCCGGTTCATCATGTGCTGTATGTCCCCACTGATTGATCACTATAAGCTGCGCAGCCCAGTAATAATATTGAAGTGCCGGCAGAGCGATCCCTCTGTCGTACCATCTCTTAGGCAATTTATTTAACACTATTTGTGGAGTCCCTCCATCCCAGAGGAGTGTCCGTACCTCCGCTTCAACTGCTCAAAAGTATGTGGGAGAGACCAAGTAGGGCGTATTTTGCAAAATGTATAAGAAACGGGGAAGCGCCATCATTTTGTATAAGGAGGCCATGCCTATCAGCAACAAGGGCAAAGACTTCCAATGTTGTACATCTTCCCGAAGCCGACTTAGTGGGGGGACTAAGTTCCATTCATAAAAGACCATGGGGTCTCTGGTGACATAAATTCCTAGACATTGGAATTCTTCTGTTACAACTCTTGCTGTGCACGTTCTGGGAAGTTTAGGTCTTGGGCCATAGAGGACGTATATCAGCAATTTATCCCAGTTTATGGTGTAACCGGAGTAATTTTGATACAGGACAAAGATATGGAGCACCCTGTGTAGGGAGGAGTAGGGTTTCGCCAAGTAGAGAAGGATGTCGTCTGCATAAAGGGAGATCCTATCCTCCCAATCTGCAGTCCATCTAAGTCCCCTAATAAGCTGGTCACCCCGTATCCACACCGCTAGTGGCTCCAGGACCAGTGTGAATATCAAAGGAGAAAGAGGATATCCCTGTCTCGTCCCTTTTTGTAATTTAAAAACAGCCGAACGCCCCCCATTTACAGTCACTTGTGCTAAAAGTTCCGCATATAGCAGTCGGACCCGAATAGCACTCGTTACATCGCATAGAAATAGCACGCATGCCTTTACAACGCGGGTATTACTACGCGATGTCAATTGCAACGAGTACCATTACAACGCAAAATTTTACCACAACTATACCTTTACCACGCATGCCATTTCAACGCCAATGAATGCGTGGAAAAGGTATACTCATGGTAAACGTTTGCAAGTTAAGTGACTCCAACCTACCCTACCCTAATCCCTAATGTAGTTCCACTGCACAAGCCTCCCCGACCCCCAGTCCTCTCCCTACAATAACACTACACTACCCTGCACAATCCCCAACACTACACTAATTCCCCGACCCTCCCCCGACCCCCAGTCCTCTCCCTACAATAACACCACACTACCCTGCACAATCCCCCGACACTACACTAATCCTAAAACACTACCCTACACTACACAAACACCACAACACTACCCTAAACCCTAAAACTCTACCCCCTGCACGACCCTCCCCTACCCCCAGTCCGGTCCCTACACTCTAACACTACCCTGCACGACCCCCGACACTACCCTAAACCCTAAAACACTACCCTACACCACACAAACACCACAACACTACCCTAAACCCTAACATGCTACCCCCAGCACAACCCTCCCCCTTCCCCCAGTCCTGTCCCCATACTCTGACACTACCCTGCACGACCCCCCTACCCTACCCTAAACCACTAAATCCTACACTACACAAACACAACACTACCCTAAACCCTAAAATACTACCCCCCGCACGACCCTCCCCCTACCCCCAGTCCGTTCCTACACTCAAACACTACCCTGCATGACCCCCGACACTACCCTAAATCCTAAACCACTACCCTACACTACACAAACACCACAACACTACCCTAAACCCTAAAACACTACCCTACACTACACAAACACCACAACACTACCCTAAACCCTAAAACACTACCCACCGCACAACCCCCAGTCCAGCCCCAATACTCTAACACTACCCTGCACGACCCCCTCGACACTACCCTAAACCCAAAAACACTTCCCTACACTACACAAACACCACAACACTACCCTAAACCCTAACACACTACCCCCAGCACAACCCTCCTCCTACACACAACCCTACACTACACAAACATTACTACACTACTTCAACACTACCCTAAACCCTTTAAAAGTAACCCCCAACCCAAGCACAATCCCCCTTACCTCTCTCTCCTCGTGGTTCCTCTCTCCTGGTTCCAGCGTCAACAGAGGGGCGGTGCACGTCGTTGTGAGGAAACGGAACAGCCCAGTTTTCTCACAACGATGTGGATAACCATTATATCGCATGCGTTTTAAAAGCACATGCAATATAATGGTTTGCGTTGTAATGGTAGTCGTTGTTACATCGCATGTGTTGTTACGCATGCGATGTAACAACTTGCGTGGTAACAGCCTCGTTGTAATGGCTGTTTACCGTCGGACCCATGCTAAGAACTTTCCCCCAAACCCTAGTCTCTTGAGGACAGCAAACAGGAAGGGCCATTCTATCATAACAAACGCCATCTTGGCACCCAAGGACACCACAACGTCCTCTTCTCGAATGCTGTCAGCTCTCCCCAGTACTCCCTGAAGACGCCGCAAGTTAAGTATGGTATTTCTATCAGGCATAACGCCTGATTGGTCGGGGTGGATTAACTTGTGTAGCATTGGAGCCAATTGGGTTGCCAACACTTTCGCTAAAATCTTGACCTCTGCGTTTAGCAGGGATATTGGTCTGTAAGACTCAGACTCCCCGGTGGTTTCCCGGTCTTGTGTATCACTATTATATTTGCGAGCCTTTGGTTTTCAGGTAATTTCCTGATTTTAAGACTTTCCTGGTACATCTTCACTAAGTATGGGGCAGTTTTGGACTCTGTCAGTTTGTATAGTTCAATCGGTAAGCCGTTCGGGCGCATTGCTTTCCCCGCTTTTAATGATCGGATAGCCTGCACTACTTCACAGTCTGTAAGGTCTGATTCTAAATGATCCTTGTCTGCTGCCTCCAGAGAGGGCATATCCAGAGTTGCTAATAGTTCCGTCGCTTCATTTTGGGTGATGCGAGCCAATGGCGTATATAATTGCCTATAGTAAGTTGCGAAGGCGTCTGCTATTCCCTGCCGATCCCTCACTGTCTCCCCCCCATCTACAGTGATCTCAAATAACCATATGGAAGCTTCTTCTCTCTTGTCCAACCATGCCAGGAGCTTGCTCGCTCTGTACCCCACCTCGAACAAGTGATGTAGGGTCGCTAGGTGTTTGGCTTTTGCAGCATCCTCAGCAATATCTCTATATTCTTTTTGTTTAATTCGTAGCCTATGTTGTGCATGTGTTTGATCTGCAGTAGCAGTTCAGACTCAAATTTTGGGATTTCTCCTTCTATGTCTTCCAACTGTTTCCTCTTTTCTTTTTTATGTCTGGTGATCAAAGAAATCCCCTAGCCTCTAACCACCGTCTTGTAGGCCTCCCATAAGACCCGGGCCGATTCTACTGATCCCTCGTTTTCTTCAAAATAACAGGTCGTCACCTTTTGCAGACCAGCTCGAATTAGCCACACAATCCTTGAATTGTTTGCTCAGCTCTGAAAGTTTTCATTTTTCAGTTTCTGCATCTGCACAGCTTTTTGTTTCAGTTGCATGATATGATGTCTATTAGATCCCTGTGTATGAAAACATATACATTTCCATTCTGTACTAGTGTGCTTTAGCTTTATCCTACAGTTTCCCAGTGATGCCCTTGTAACCCAGCTCTATGAGTCACAGACTATTTTCTTTATTTAATACATATTTTCAGACGTGAAATTGGCATGAGCGGAGACTTTTTTGAGCACAATAGGTAACGGCATGACAACTATTGGCTGTAAATTTGACACTACCTTTTTCACTAAACTAAAAACAGCCTGTAAGAAATTGGGTTATTGGTTGAGGGGCGTGAAACTCTCCTCAAGCTGAAACCACAATCCTTGTCAAGGTGAAGTCACAAGCAAACGCCAACATAATCTGTGCTCAACCCTCTAGCAGCTTGGCATGGAGCAGTCTGACTTAAAGGCAATGTGCAAAGTATGTGTGCAACACTTCCAAGAGTAATACAGTGGGAAACACCACACAAAAAGGATTCCACACCAGATAAAAAAAATAAAAAAATAGAGTAATTAAGAAATCAAGACCAAACCAGCAAAAATCCAATCAGTAGATCTAGAGATATGCAAGTTTAAAGATTTCAGTACAAATAGCACCAAAAAGCCTAAAGTGGCAACTGTGGATATCTGGTCATGCCGGACTGGGACAAAGCCGCATGTTCAGGCCGACCGTGATGGGAGCATGAACCGGCTACAAGGACCCAGGTAAGCTCACTGAAAAAGAGTATCTTAAATCATGCTTTATGGAGTGTAGCGAGGTCTCGCTCAGAAGATGCATCGCTCAGGCAAGATGATGCTTTGGTTCCGAGAAGCGAAGCTGCGATGTGAGGTCCTGCATCGTTGTCTAGGATCCTCTCCACAAGGTATTGCAATGGAGAAGACCGGCGTGGAAGATGCATTATTGAAGGCGATGTGTGGGTTCCGAAGAGCTATGAGGCTGTGATGCAAGAACCTGTGTCGCCATCGAGGCTGCTGTCGACGAGGGGTTTGTGATGCGAGGGCCTGTGTTGGGAAAGGTTTGAGCTAGTGACAGTTGCGATGCAGGCTGTGGGGTCGATGCGGAGTCCTTGTATCAGGAGAACCCTCAAAGCAGAGGCGATGCATCAGTTCCGAAAGTGATGCGTCGAACAGCAAAGGCGATGTTCCAAGTGTGCTGGTGTGTGCCGGAGGAGATGCATCAGTTCTGCTGACTCCATAGATGGGCTGGGGGAGCACCTTCAGGCCCTCTTTGAAGGGTCCACGAGTGGGTTCAAGGTTGTTGAAGCATTTGTCCCTGAAGCTCTAGTCATGAAGCCAGCCAACTAGCCCTTGGATTCACTTTGGAGTCCTAGCTTCAACAGATGCAGGTCCAGTCCTTCTCACACAGGCAACAGGGCAGCACAGCGGGCAGCAGTCCTTCACAGCAGCATTCCAGCAGAGTGGCAGTACTATCAGCAACACAGCAGTCCTTCTTCCTAGCAGAGTATTCACAGGACCAGAAATATACTGAAGGGTTGGTATCTGAGGTCCAATATTTTTACTTGGGCCTTGCTTTGAAGTGGGAGAAGCTTCTAGAGGTTTTCATTTGAAATTCCCAGTCATCCTGCCTTCCCTGTCTTGGCTCCAGCCTAACTACAGGGGGTATGCAGCCCTTTGTGTGGGGGCAGGACACAGCATATTCCAGTGTAAGTAGGGCTGTAACCTGTTCCGCTCTCCCATCCTGTCAGTGATGGCCCATCCAGGCACACCTAAGCTCTCTATAGTGTGTGGCCATCTAGGAGGAACAAAGCAAACACAAGGAGACGATAGACAGAGCGCTGAAACTTTTCAAACACTCACCCCAGTCACAGATCTGGGTTGAATCCATCATCATTCTTTAGCTCACTTCGCCACCCCAGTTCAGACCCAGCCATATGCAAATCAGTCTTGACCCTGTGCCTCATGGGAACAGTCCAGCCCAAACAGCCAAGCCTAGTCTTCCCTGGACCAGAGACAAGGATCCTGGGACCAATTTCAGGGTAACACCCCTCATCAGCCAGGCTAGCTTGAATCCAGTGGCAAAGTGAGCAAGGGACCCACATCTGGGCATACCCTGCCAATGTAGGGCAAACAAAGCAGAGCACAGTCATGTGTAGGCTTGTGAGAAAGTACTTCAAGCATGATATGCAATTAAGTTCTTCGAGTCCACCTCAAGTCAAGTCCACCACAAACTCAGGATAAGGAAAGTCACAAAATAGTCTCCTGACCTTATGAAGGAATATAGCCTTTGACCACTTCATTGATTTGGGTCACTTCCTTGGCTTTCATTTTTTAATGATGACAGGCAGGAGACATGTCATCCCATATATTAGTATATTTTACTCTTATTTTGGGGCCTGATTTAACATGCGGCTATAAATGAGCACTCACACTTTCTTGTATGGCACTTAAGGGGCTTAGGACCCACATCCACGAGAAGTCTGGTGCACCAGAGTAACATCAGCATTTTCTGGAGGATCCATTTTCTCGAAATATCTCCCACTTCATCATATTTTGAATTTTACCTTGTTGTTTCTACTCTTACACTGTTATTTTGAGTGATCAGTCTTGTAGGCTAATGTTTCTCAAAATGTACAAGGAACACCTAGCTGCAACCTGCGTTTTTATTTTAAAAATTAAATACCTTTGATACTGTAAATTAGAAAAGAGATTAACATTTGAAAAGAACCAGTTGCAAAATGTACTCTTCTACTTTGTCCCCTGGTCTTCTCTGATCCTAAGTCTTAGTCTAAAATTTGTCTGGATTGGGTTAATCAGCAAGTCACACACCACTCCTGTTAGTAAACAAATCTATGCTTTACCTAATTTGTGCAGACCACTGACATGTCTGTATGCCAACCATCACTCCTGTGAAACGTGAGGTCAAAAACAAGTTTAAACCATTGTTAAACATGGTTGACCATCTGTACCCCATGGCCAACCATAGTTTGTCCATGACCATAACAGGCCACACCCTATGTATTTTATACACCTCTCATGTTGTTGAAACATTTAACGATTAGTGGAGGCAGAACAATCAGGACACTGAGAAGGCTTTGATTCTCTGGACCACCAAAATGGCTGTCTCTCGCTGGCCTTTGGAGGCCCGTGGATGTGTTTAGCCTTTTCCAGGAAGAGGCCATAATGATGGCAGTGCTGCAGTGTCTCTGAAAGTCCTGCAAGCAGAATGAGGAGAAAATGACCCCATGAAGGAGAACTTTCTGAATAGAAGATCTACTTATAGATAAGGGAAGATAATAAGTGCATCAACATTTTTTTATCTTGGAGTAGAGGGAGAAGCAGGGTGAAGAACACTGTCACATCACAGGTGCCATTTTAAATGATGTGCCATTTCCTCCATCACCCATTGACAGACTAAAGTAGAAATGCTGGAGAATACGGTGGAAGAGGACACTGGCTCCCCTTCAACCTACAGAGGGCGAAGACATAACAGTTCTTCGACAACGAGGTGCTAGGGACCGACTCTGCATTCGGGATTGAAATACTCAGGGTCTCAAAGCTTCCTGAGCTGGGCCCAGTAGGCAGTATGGTGAGGTCGGGCTCACTGTTGGTGGAGTTGTCTAACTCCAATCAGAGATAAATGGCGATGATAGCACCACTCAGGAAGCTCAGCCTCCATTTTAATGGCAGAAAGTTGCATGTATTAACTTTTTAATACATGGGATTCTGTAATCACTGTATAAACGCGATCTAATTTCTTTATAATCGGTGACTTGTGATGCACCATTATAAAAAAGAGAGGTCAGAACTCAACTGTTACGAGGTTATTACTATTACTATTACAAGGTTATTACAGTTGAGTTCTGACTTCACAATTCCTACTTTTAAAGCCAGCAGCCGAGGTGAAAAGCAGGTCAGTTCACGGAGCATAACTGAAGCAGCTGTTCAAAGCAACAAAAACGGAACGCTACTTTTCTTTCTTCTGCTCTACTCTTTAGCTTACAATGATAAGCAGAGAGAACATGTTTATTTTTTACACGCCTTAGATAATTAGAGAAAAACTAGAATCTTTCTGCATGTTTCTACGCATTCCAAACTAGTGCTGCTTTTTTTTTTTTAAACTAGATTTCTAATATGTCTTTGCAATAAATAACTAACACGTTTTTGATTTGTTTAATTTTGCACTAGAGGTTAATTTTTATTCTTCATTTTTGTAAATGTGCTCACTCTTCCATATGAAAGAGTTATGCACCAAGATTTTAAGTAGTTTGTGTGAAAGGTAATGGTGTGACCCTGTATTATTATAGGGATAAAGTACCCCCTGGTGTACATGATAAGGATATTGGAGTTCCTTAACCTTATAAAGGAACTCAGCCATTGGCCTCATTCCTCTATATGGTTATAGAAGTCCTTGGTGACTTGCAATATCCTTATACGGTACATGCAGGGGGGTACTTCATCACTTATATTTATTTTATTGAGGAGAGAAGACCTGTAGGTGCTCAAAAAAGAGATGATCTCTAAAGACATTAAGGCATTGCTGTGGTTCCATCACATTTGCGGATAAAGGATAAGGAGAAGATCTTTTAGTTCGCTCATCAGGCAGCATCCTGAGAGTTTTTGAAATCCCACATTTTGAGTGGAACGGAGGGGGGGCGTCTCAACAGCTTATAGGGATATATTCATTACACTATATTGGTACAAGCTGGCTTCACTCACCTTAAGTGTCACGTCTGCCTGATAATGTTGATCTTTTTTCCTGGATACAGAGACTATTCACAACTGACATACGCTTTTAGTTTTGGATCATAAAAGATCCAGTGTTATTGATGTTCCCTTCTTCTTCCCCTATCAATTAGGCAGTTCAAGAGAATAACTGTGGTGACATTTCTTATATGTAAAAATTGTTCGCTGAAATGGGTTGAGCTGTGCCCTTTTTCAGTTGTACAGGCTTAAGATTTATCTGGCATGTGCATTGTTTAAAACAGATGTTTTCAAAATTTGTTTTATCTTATATTTAATGAAAATCATTTAAAAATCATCCAATGGGTTATCCGGTGAATAAAGACACAATATGACTCAACACCCCAACAGACGGAACATTCTAGAATTCCTGTTCTTGGTGACATTTAGAGATGCAGGACTGGGGAAGCGAACTGTTATTTTCTCTTCATTGGATCGGACATTGGAAATTGGTGGACGAGAGGTTTCAACTTCAAGTGCATGTGAAAAACATAGCCAAATATGTTCTACACCTGCTTAGACTGCTGAAGGGCATGAAAAATGTCATCCCTGAGGCTCACTGCTATTGAACAGTGAAAGCTTTGGTGCCCTTCTGACTGGATTATTATATTTACTTCTCACCAGAATTCCTAATATGGACTTTGGGTCAGACGTACTATTTACTGTACTATTAATGGGTCGCAATTTGCAACCAGTATTTTGGAGATCAACTCATTCATTTGTTCATTAGTTATGTCACAAATTGTGACTCAATCCAATCATTATTACAGGGATGGTGGCCTGCATGGATCAGCAGGTCACAATCTCTGTGATTGATTTTAAATAAAGCAAACTTTAAAGGAAAAGGGGCTGCGTTTAAAAAGATTTTAGAGCTGGCTGAGGTCCCTTGGACCACTGTCTACTCATCAACAAACTTTTTTTTATATTCAACATATTGTTTTGCACAGCATCCATACATAAAATACTGATTCTGTATTTGGAAGAGATGCCTACAACATGCCTCATCCAGATAACAGATCTGGATCCATTCAGAATCCCATTTTAGGAGTCTAAACAAGTTTTCTGACTCCTAAATTGGGCTTATTACGTCAAAGAAGGCATTTTAACAGCTGCAAACACTACATCAGAGGTTTTGCGAATGTCAAAATGCTTAGTACATCCGGTGCTTTGTCTCTATAAATCACACTATTCATGAATGAACCTGCCAACAGTGAAGTTAGAGCCTCCTAATTCACAGGCTAATGCAGTTTGAAAAAGAACATAAGAAAACTCAATGGTTTGTGCTACCCACTCTAGTGACTCTAAGCTGTACTATGAGGACTAGTGTATCCTCATCTTACTGGCTAGGATTCAAGCCTCTTCCTATACTTCCTTACTTAATATTTTAAAAATTATATAAATTATAAATAGATATTTTTAGGTCGAGCATTCGAGACCTCTTGCATATACTTTAGTATATATTTATTATATACCTATATGTATATGTACTTTGTGGGCTCTGGAGATCAGCCCTAGGACTTGTCTGCTTCCACTTAGGGACTTTTTTTTCTGTTCAACTGCCTCTATTTAACTGTCTTGATAGAAAATGACCAGCAGAGGTCAATAAAATACCAGAACCACTTTAGCATTCTCTAGATTCCAGTCCATAGAAATGGTCTTCCACGAGCACCTGTAGACAATAATATTTTTTTCAAATCTTGTATTTTCAGTGATATGGCCACCGAAGGCCCTGATTTTATATTAAAAACAGAGCTTTGGACGGTACCATTTCCCGTTGAAAGGCAATATTTATCTCCATGTGTTCCCATACCTGGCGTGTCACGCAGTTTGGTGCTTACTTTCCCTCCATGTTAAAGAACAGTAGATGTTTCAGCACCCAGGCTAATGTGCTGCATAGCTAAATACATATAAGGTCCCAATGGCGAGACCCATTGCATTGCAAATGCTTGTTTAATTTAAAAAATGAATGCAAATATATTTTTTAAAACAATAATTACATTATTTAAAAATTATTTTATACATAACTTTTAATAACTTAATAGATAAATATAAACATTTTAATTTATGTGGGTTTTTAAATAAATCTTTAAAAAATATTTTTAATTGTATTTAATATACTTAAACTAATTAAATATTCATTCAAAATTAAGTTTAAAGTGCTGCAGGATTCATTTTAATTTGTACTACCTTCAAAAGAAATATATAACATTAATTAACATTAATATTTAACATAAAATATTTTAACTATATTTGTTTTAAACTATTTTAACTTTTATCATTTTCCCTGGACTTTACCATACAGATATCTCTGCTCCAGTTGCAGAGGTATCCACCAAGTGTGCGGAACGCAAAATACAGTTGTAAACTCATTAATAGTAGAAACGTTTGGGTCATAGATGACGCTTTTATTGACTCCACCCACTGTTTCAGGGAGTGGGGACAATCTACACTTTTGAGTAACTTTAGACTTGGAAATGGTGGATAACCAAAAGTAGTAAAATTACTCCAAAAGAGTAAGAGTAAACTTGCAGGTGTAGACATACTCATGTATAGGTTTACCTTTGTGAATAGCCCCATATGTTTTGTATATCTGTCCTTGCTTCCTGTTGAAATAATGCACATAAATACTGCACTTTATGGTCTGTTGTATGTACCCATGATCCCCAGAGGATATTAGGATGCCACATAGTATTTAGACAAACCATTACCTCAGGCATACATTCTATTTCTAAGTATTATAACGCAGAGTCACCGCCCTCAGGTGGCTGGGGACAAACACATAGTACCAAGAAGGGCTTCAGCAAAGAGAGCAATGCTCTGAACTTGGTGCATTTCATCCTCTGCAATATTAGTGAAAAATGTCTTGCCTCGTATGGTAACACTTGCCTTAGACCACAGTCACAGGGCGAGTGGCCTCCAGAAGAGCATCTTACTCATTCCTAGACCAGGGTCTAATATCTGAATAAGCTTAGCTAAATCCTTTTGGCATGGAGACGCCGCTTACAAATGCTTCAAGTAAAACACATCTTTCATTTTTGGTTATCCTTTAGTAGAACTATGGCTTATTTGGATATACACAAATGCTCTTTAGAACCCAAAGATATTCCTCACATTCCAGAAAACTAATTTACACTCCCAAAATGGTTCTTGTCATACATTAAGAAAACATGTGAAAAAGGTAACATTGTCAACTCTCTTTTTAAACACACAGAACACCAGCCGTCAAAGAATTCGGCAAGGTTTTATCCCTGACACAAGCTCTTGGGTCTGAATGTGAAAGGGCTGCCCTCCTCCCCCAAACAGTCTGGAATTGCATCCAGCCTTTAAGCTCATGGCGCTCACTTCTGTGAATGTCTGCCCCAAAAGACATTACAAGGGTTGTCCTTGATGTAATCTTTGTGGGGCCCGTGTCGAAAGGTTTTGTGGGGGCACCACGTGGCTTTCACCTGGTAAACAGAAAAAAAATATTCTCTGGGAACAGAGGGAAAAAAAGTATTTGTCTCCTGCTCTGTCAGACCATCGGAGTAGGTTTTCCAATGGCAGAGCCAGTGGCCCACATGACTTAGAACAGAGCAGGCAGATTGAGGGGTTGGAAGACACAGTAATCCATCAGTTTGTGATGGATTACCCTACACGCCAAACTCTAAATCAGGCCCTAAGACTGATATACAGTTACATCATTTTCAGAGTTTTGCCCTTGTGTGTACATGCCACACTATTTTAACTGTTTCATATGGCTTTATTTAGTCATTATAACTTAACTGTTTTGCATGGTGTCTGCGCCCTAATTTCACTCCTTTTTAAACTTTTGTAATTCCCATACTTATGCCTTCATTTACTCTATCAAATTAAATGTTATTACTCTTGTAAACGGTAAATGTAATATGCCTTTGTACAAAGCGTTTTACCACACTCTGGGTTTAATCAGCGCTATAAAAAACTGCTTATAAATATAGAAAGAAATACTAACATGTCTGGAATATTTTTCTGCTGAGTCAGAATACTACCCTTGTGAATGGACTTGGTTTCGGCAGGCTTAGATATCACTCTCATTTCTGTTTCCTTATGGATGCTCTCACATTCTCTTGGTAGTCCTAATAACATCCCATCTGGTGATCAGCCAGAAAAACGTAACAGCATGACTCACGACTGTCACTGCACAGTGGAACGTGCACGCAGCCGCGCGCTTCGTGCCAGTTGTAGTGACCTGGAGATGGGCACTAGGACCCAGAGTGGACAGTGGGGACAAGGGAAACCGGACACCATATCCGGTCAGGGTGTGGGGACAAGGGGGCAGTACCAAGGAGCAGGGGAAGAGGATACACATGTGTGGGCAGGGGAGCAGAGAGAGAATAAAGAGTAACCAACCTCTTACCTGTGTCCTGCGTACGTCTGTGGGGGACAGCGGGGACACGACAACTGGCGACGAGAGTGGGATCATCGTTATCCCAAGGAAGAAGGTCGAGGTCGACGACGGAGCCAGGAGCCCACCCTGGTGAAGAGAAATCCCCGTGGCGTCGCCGAGAGCAGCCGGAGCGACGGAGCCAGGAGCCCACCCTGGTCCGCTGAAGAGAAATCGCCGTGCCGTGGCGTCGCCGAGAGCAGCTGGAGCGACGGAGCCAGGAGCCCACCCTGGTCCGCTGACAAAGAAAAAAAAAATCGCCGTGGCGTCAGGAGCTGAGAGGAAGAAGAACCGGAGCCAGGAGCCCACCCTGGTCCGAGTAGCCGAGAGCGATACCGTAACCGGAGCCAGGAGCCCACCCCGGTCCGAGTGGCCAAGAAAACACCGTTGCGGGAGCCCACCCCGACCGCAGGACAAGAGCGGTAAGCAAAAGTGACTGGAAAGCGAGTTAACGCTACTGACGTGCGAAGTTCAAACGAACTATCGCGAGAGTTGGCGGCCATCTTAAGGACAGGCGGGCCGGACCAATCAGGAGCCAGGAACAAGCGGCGGCCATCTTAGAAGGTCAGGCAAAGGCCCGAGAGGCTGAAATCTCGCGAGACTGCGGCGGCCATTTTGAAACCAGGCAAAATAAGCCAATCAGAGCACAGGAAAGCTCAGCGGCCATTTTGAAGTCAGGCAGCCATTGAAATGCATGGAAAAAAAAAAAAAAAAAATTAAAAAAAAAACATTGAAAATACAAAAAAAAATACAACGACCACAAAAGACTAAATAAAGGAAAGAAGCAAGAGAAGTACAAAAGCAAGAAAATGAGCGACACGGAGAAACAAAGCGCAAAAGCAATATTCCGCAGACCGTTACCATTTAGCCTGTCGGAACCGCAAGCAGGCATCAGATGGGAGAGATGGATCAGGCAATTTGAGCGCTACATGCGCGCCACGGACATCGTGGCAACCAAACAACTAGACCTGTTTCTAAATCTCGCAGGGGATGAAGTAGAAGATCTGCTCATCACCTTCCCCAGTGATAAGACAACGGACTACAAAGGAGTAATAAAGTGCCTCACCGAGAAGTTCGACCCTCAACGAAACGTTGACTTCGAGAGGTATACGTTCAACACTGCATGTCAGCAAGATGAAGAAAGCTTAGACGATTTTGCAACTAGACTGAGAAAACTAGTAACATACTGCGCGTTTGACCAGTTTGACAACGAGCAAGCGATAAGATTGCGCATTATTGAAGGTTGTCAATCAGTAGATTTCCGAGCACGCGTTCTGAAGGAACCAACGACGCTAGAGAAGATATTGACGATGGCTCGCACGGAAGCACGGGCCACAGCTCATGCCAAGCAAATGGAAATGGGAAAAGAAAAGAGAGTGGCGCTGACGCATCGCGTCGCTGGGGCGTTCAAAAAAAAAGAATACCAGGCACCAGTACAACAAAAGAAGGGCGAACAAATATGCTATCGATGTGGCATTGAATTCCCGCATGTCGGTGCCTGCCCAGCAATGGGCCAGAAGTGCAGAAAGTGCAACAGGGACAATCACTTTGCAAGCATGTGCATGAGCAGACAAGGCAGAAGTGAGAGAGGCAGAGCAATAAGACCGCGGATGACCAGCAACAGATACGCCCGACACATGGAAACGGCAAATCGTAGCTCCTATCGTAGCTCCTCTGACGAGTCCGAAGAGACGGCAACACCAGTGAATGAGGCGAGACTATATCTAATGTCAGATGAGCCCAAAGAAGACACAAGGTCGGAGCACATTCAGCTGGTGGAGAAGCAGCAAATAAAGAAAACCGCCACCGTGGACATCGGTGTCGGGAGCCACCAAGCTAAGTTCGTGCTAGACAGCGGAGCAACATGCAACATCATGTGCATGTCAGAATACAGGAAAATGAAAGTGAAGCCATCGCTGTCACCGTCAACCATAGACGTGTTCACGTGGGGCTCCAAAAGACCGGTAGAAAACATAGGAAAATTTACAGAGACTCTAACATACAAAGGCAGGTCATACAAAGAAGAAATACACGTGCTAAAAGGTGACATCCCAGCACCATGCCTGCTAAGCAATGTAACAGCGCAAGTGATGGGGTTGCTAGCTATGACGTATCACATGTCGGAAAAGGAGAACATTCTACAAGAATACCCAGCAATACTGAAAGGTCTCGGGAAGTTGAAAGGAAAACAGATAACGCTACATATAAATGAAGCAATCACGCCGGTGGCCCAACATCACAGACGAGTGCCCATCCACCTACAGCCACAAGTTGAAGAAGAAATCAACAGTCTCCTGGCGCAAGACATAATTGAGCCTGCTGAAGGGCCAATAGTGGCCAATAGTGGCCCTCCGATAGTGGCAGTCCCAAAGAAGAACACTTCAAAGATCCGCATCTGCGTAGACATGAGGATCCCAAACACAGCAATCGCGAGAGAGCATCATCCGGGACCACACCTAAAGGACATGATCAGCTGTCTCACTGGAGCCTGCCAATTTTCGAAGCTGGACCTGTGCAAAGGGTACCACCAACTAGAACTAGACCACCAGTCCAGGTACATCACAACGTTCTCCACGCACTTGGGCCTGTTCAGATACAAGAGACTGAGTTTCGGAATCTCATCGGCTGCGGAAATATTCCAAGAGACAATAAGGCAGGTGATAAGGCCGGTACAGAACAGCCTAAACTACAGTGATGACATCTTAGTGTTTGGAAAAACAGACCAAGAACATGACACTGCGTTGCGTCAAGTGTGCACACAACTGGAACAAGCAGGACTAACGTTGAATGGAGACAAATGCGAGCTGGGAAGAAAGGAATTGGTGTTTTTCGGACACATTTTCTCCAAACAAGGAATGAGACCAGATCCCAGCAAAGTAGAGACACTGAAAAACGCGAATCCTCCGACGGACGTCGCAGAAGTAAGATCATTTCTAGGACTTGCCAGCTACTGCGCCAGATACATACAGGATTTCGCCACAGTAAGCACACCACTAAGAGAACTGACCAAGCAAGGACAGAAGTTCGTGTGGTCACCGGAGTGCGACAAGGCATTCGAGGAAATCAGACATGCGGTGATGACCGTGGAACATCTTGCTTATTTTGACCCCATGCTCTGCACTGAACTGACTGTGGATGCCAGCCCAGTAGGACTAGGAGCGATACTAGCGCAGCATCTGCCAGGGAGAGATTCGCCAAGGAAAATCGTCGCGTACGCAAGCAAAAGCTTGACAGAGATTGAGAAGGCATACTCGCAACCGGAAAAGGAAAGCCTAGCGGTGGTATGGGCGTGTGAACATTATCACATGTTCATCTACGGGAAGCCATTCACCATCATAACTGACCACCAAGCGCTGGTGACAATCTATGGCAGCCCGTCGGCCAAAATGCCACCCAGGATTGAGCGCTGGGGCATAAGGCTGATGGACTACGATTTCAAGATTGTGCACAAGCCCGGGAAAGAGCACAATCCGGCAGACTACATGTCGAGACACCCACTGCCGCAGGCACAAGAGAAGAAATCGATGGCAGAAGAGTACCTCAACTTCGTGCTAAAACAAAACACACCGGCACCGATAACAGTAGTGGAGCTAAAAAACGAGACCAAGAAGGATGCCACGTTGCAAATGGCCATGGAGACAATGAGAAAGCAGAGATGGAAACACATCAATAATAATTGCACCTGGGGAGAAGGAGTACGCAAAGAAGAAATGCTTGCCCTAAAGAAGATAAACGAAGAACTGTCAGAAACTGCAACAGAAATAATGATGCGAGGAACAAGAATAGTGATACCACGCTCACTGAGGCGACAACTGGTCGATCTGGCTCATGAGTCACACCGAGGAATAGTAGCGACAAAGAAACTACTAAGGGAGAAAGTATGGTTCCCTGGTTTAGACCGCATGGTGGAAGACACAATCGCGACATGCCACCTCTGCCAAATGACAGGACCACCACCAAAACATGAACCATTACAAATGTCAGAACTCCCACGAGCGGTGTGGACAACACTAGCGGCTGATTTCTTTGGGCCACTAGACACAGGCAGCTATCTGCTTGTGGTCATTGATGAATACTCGCGATTCCCCATAGTGCGACAGGTATCATCGACGTCAGCGACAGCAACCCTACCGATATTAGATGACATCTTTGCGGCCTGGGGCTCACCAGAAACACTAAAAACAGACAACGGACCCCCATTCTCAGGAGAAGAATTCCGAAAATTCATGGCCTACCTGGGAATAAACCACAGGAAGGTAACTCCAGTGTGGCCGCAAGCGAATGGAATGGTGGAGAGGTTCATGGGGAACATCAAAAAGGCGGTTCAAAGGGCAAAGTTGGCGCAGATATCAATTGGCCAGGCTCTATGCCAGGTGCTACGTGACTATAGAAACATACCACATAACTCCACCGGAAAATGCCCTGCAGAGCTAGTACTGGGAAGGACAAGCAGAACAAGACTGCCACAAGTAGAAGCAACTATGACACCAGAACACAGCAGCATTGAGGCAAGAGACAAGGAGGCTAAAGAAAAAATGAAAAGATACGCAGATGCTAGGCGACACGCCGTCTCGTCGCACCTGAAAGAAGGGGACACTGTGGTAGTGCGCCAACGACAACAAAGGAAGTCTGACTGTACGTTCTCAACAGACCCGCTAACAGTGACTCAAGTGAAAGGCCCAATGATCACAGCGGAGTCAGAACACCGAAGGATAACACGGAACAGCTCACACTTCAAAGGACTGAAGGAGAAAAATGAAGAAGACCAAGAAGAGGACACAGCAGAAAGAGAATGGGCGGAACACGAGAGAAAGGGAACACACAAGGGGGAGGAGCCATCAGAAGAGCAACAGACGGAGGTCTGCCCAAAAAGAATAAGCAGACGGCCGAAAAGACTAATAGAAGAAATGTAACAATGGGAGACGCATTCATCTCCATCTTATCTGTTCTTACCTCTATCGACACACCTCTGTGTTTCAACTGCTCGTCATTTCTTTGTGACAAAAGGGGAGATGTAGTGACCTGGAGACGGGCACTAGGACCCAGAGTGGACAGTGGGGACAAGGGAAACCGGACACCACATCCGGTCAGGGTGTGGGGACAAGGGGGCAGTACCAAGGAGCAGGGGAAGAGGATACACGTGTGTGGGCAGGGGAGCAGAGAGAGAATAAAGAGTAACCAACCTCTTACCTGTGTCCTGCGTACGTCTGTGGGGGACAGCGGGGACACGACACCAGTGACATCATGGACTGCAGTTTCACTCACGCAGGTGACAGCTTCATTTTAATAGAGTGACTCGGCAGAATGGCTCTGATTCAGAGAGTCAACGAAACAACACTAGAAAGGCTATCAAATCTCAGCCAGTCCCAATTCCCATCACAATGTATTGTATATAGTCTTTGCAATACCAACAGTAAATACAATGGGGCAGATTTACAAGCCCCTTGCGTCACTTTTACACTGCCGTTGCGTCACTTTTGTGATGCATCGGCAGCGTAAAAAATGCGGCCTATTTACAACGTGACGCATCTAGGGAGATGCGTCACGTTGTAAAGCCCTGCATCACATTATACCTGCGTCAGGTATAATGTATGCAGGGTGGGCGTTCCCACGCAGGAAGGCCTCGTAAAAGTGACGCAGTGAAATCTACAAGATTTCACTGCGCCACTTTTAGGACGCCACTGCGTCAAAACCTTACGCCTGCTTGAAGCAGGCGTAAGTAGTGACACAGTGTAGTGGGAATAGGCCTCAACACGCATTGCTGGAGTTGCGTCGTGCTTGCGACACGACTCCAGCAATGCGTGACTTTTCCGCCAACAGATGCGTCAGAATTTCTGACGCATCTGTCAATCCTTGCGCCATGGTGCGCCGTATTGTAAATACGGCGCATCTATGGTGGTGCAAGGGTTTCTGAGGGTGGCGCAGGGAAAGTGACGCATCTATACAGATGCGTCACTTTCTTGTAAATCTGCCCCAAACAATGCTACTAAAAATACATTAACACGTTCGAAATAATTACAATATGAACAATATCCAGAATATTACCAATATATGTTTTTAAACTCTAAAACAGCCAATTTAAAACACGCCTAACTGACAAAATCACAGGGAAAGCAATCGTTTTGCAAATACCTCCACTAAATGAATTAACATTTGCATATCTCCTACACGCCCCCCCCTACAGTTGGTACAACCGTGATTCACTTAATTAAAATACATTTCCCAGATATTTGCCACGCTTCTCATTTGAAAAACTCGACTATCTTTAATCACCAGTGATATGGTTTGACACTATAAGGCAACTGTGTTTACATCTGGGGCCGTATTACACAAAGTGCTCCGGTGGCGCAACTGGTGTTTGCGCCCGATTTGTGCGCCCCGGGGCACTTTGGTATTACAGACGGGGCTGCAGATGCTTGTGCGGCCCCTTCTGTAATGCCAATAGCGCACATAAAGCACCAGCACTATCTTCAGGGGGCGTTCCTTCAGTTGCATGGGGGCGTGCAATCCTTTGAGGTGCAGGCCAGGGTTCCAGCAGGGCAGTCCTTCTTCTCCTTGTAGTTTAAGGCAGCAGATCTGAGTTGCAATGCAGCTCTTCCATATTTATTCACAGGTTCTGGGTGTCAAGCAGGGGGGGCACCCTGACCAATGAGATGCAGGGTGCCACCCAGGTGTATGACTCCCTTCCTCCAAAGTGTGACATATTCTTGCCCCAGAAAGCACTAGTCTCAAAATCCAACATGGAGGAATTCTCTCCTTGGAGGTTAGACCAGTCTAAGCCAACCCACTGGCGTGTCTAAGATTACCTAACACTCCCCTTCCATCCCTCTCCTTAAACTAATTACAGGGGCTTCTGTGTGGTTGGGGTGGCAGGATGTGGGGGTGAGCATGTGCTGTCCTAAAGTGCCATTCTCTCTTTGAAGGCCAGTTTGGCCACCCCTCCTCCCTCCAGCCTGCTGCTTCTACAGTTTCAGTTCTCCTACCAAAGGTAACCCATTGTCTCTCTGGAAGGCTACGTCACACCTCATTAAGACAGCTTGGTTCAGAGGTTAGTTATAGCATCAATAGGGGTTTTTGGCCCTCAACAACCTTCAGCAGCCAAGGGGAGTTCATCCCCCAACCAGTAGTATGATAGGAGACCCCTGTGCAGAGTGGTTGAGAAAGAGGGTGGGGCCTCTGATGCCGTCTCAGCAATCCAGCTGTGGGGGACTTACTTATCGCAGCAATAGGGGTTCTTGGCCCCCAACAACCCTCAGCAGCCAAGGGGAATTCATCGCCCAACCAGTAGTATGCCTGGAGGCTCCTGTGCAGAGTTGTTGAAAAAGGGGGCTGGCCTCTGGTGCCGTCTCAGCAACCCAGCTGTGGGGGACTTACTTATCACAACAATAGGGGTTCTTGGCCCCAAACAACCTTCAGCAGCCAAGGGGAATTCATCGCCCAACCAGTAGTACGCCAGGAGGTCCTTGCAGAGAGTGGTTGATAAAGGGGGTGGGCCTCCGACAACATCTCAGCAATCCGGTTGTTGGGGACTTAGTTATCGCAACAGTAAGGGTTCTTGGCCCCCAACGACCATCAGCAGCCAAAGGAAGTTAATCTCCCAAACATTAGTATGCCAGGTGGCTCCTCTGCAGAGTGGTTCAGAAAGGGGGGGGGGGCTCTGACAACATATCAATAATCTGACTGTGGTGTACTTAGTTATCGTAACAAAAGGGGTTCTTGGCCCCCAATGACCCTCATCAGCCAAGGGAAGTTCATTTCCCAACCAGTGGTACCCCAGGGGGCCCCTGTGCAGAGTGGTTGAGAAAGGGGTGGGGCCTCAGATGAGGAGTCAGCAATTCTCAGCAAGCTAGTTTCTGTCCTTTAATTTGCTTTTTTTGGATCTTTTCTGACCTTTATCTGTCTCTTTCTGCTCAGTTCTAACCTTCATTGTGCCTCTTGCTGCTCGTTTCTGACCTCTATTTTGCCTCTTTCTGCTCATTGCTGACCTTTATTCTGCCTCTTTCGGCTCGTTTCTCACCTTCATTCTGCCTCTTGCTGATCGTTTCTTGCCTCTATTTTGCCTCTTTCTGCTCATTGCTAACCTTTATTCTGCCTCTTTTTGCTCATTGCTGGACTTTATTTTGCCTCTTTCCGCTCGTTTCTCACCTTTATTTTGCCTCTTTCTGCTAATTGCTGATCTCTATTTTGCCTCTTTCTGCTCGTTTCTGACCTTTCCTCTGCCTCTTTCCGCTTGTTTCTGACCTTTAACCTGCCTCTGTCTGCTCGTTGCTGACCTTTATTCTGCCTCTTTCTGCTCGTTGCTGACCTATATTATGCCTCTTTCTGCTAGTTTCTAACCATTAACTTGCCTCTTTCTGCTTGTAGCAGACCTTTATTTTGTCTCTTTCTGCTCATTGCTGACCTCTTGCTGCTCGTTTTAGACCTCCATTTTGCCTCTTTCTGCTAGTTTCTGACCTTCATTCTGCCTCTTGCTGCTCATTTCTGACCTCTATTTTGCCTCTTTCTGCTAGTTTCTGACCTTTATTCTGCTTCTTTCTGGTCAATTTTCACTTTTATCTTGCCTATTTCTGCTCGTTGCTGATCTCTATTTTACCTCTTTCTGCTCATTCCTGACCTTTATGTTCCCTCTTTCTGCTCTTGTCTGGCCTTTATTCTGCCTCTTTCTGTTTATTTCTGACCTTTATCTTGCATCTTGCTGCTCGTTTCTGACCTCTCTTTCCCTCTTTCTGCTTGTTGCTGACCTTTATTCTGCCTCTTTCTGCTTGTTTCTGACCTTCATTCTGCCTCTTGTTGCTCATTTCTGACCTCTATTTTGCCTCTTTCTGACTTTTATTCTGCCTCTTTCGGCTCGTTTCTTACCTCTATTCTGCCTCTTTCTGCTCGTTTCTAACCTTTATTCAGCCTCTTTCTGCTCGTTTCTCACCGTTATCTTGCATTATTATGCTCATTGCTAACTTTTATTCTGCCTCTTTCTGCTTGTTTCTCACCTTTATTCAGCCTCTTACTGATAGTTTCTGGCCTCAATTTTGCCTCTTTCTGCTCATTGCTGACCTTTATTCTGCCTCTTTTTGCTCATTGCTGGACTTTATTTTGCCTTTTTCTGCTAGTTTCTCACCTCTATTTTGTCTCTCTCTGCTAATTGCTGATCTCTATTTTGCCTCATCCTGCACGCTTCTGATTTTTATTTTCCCTCTTTCTGCTCGTTTCTGACCTTTCCTCTGCCTCTTTCCGCTTGTTTCTGACCTTCATCCTGCCTCTGTCTGCTCGTTGCTGAACTTTATTATGCCTCTTTCTGATCGTTGCTGTCCTTTATTATGCCTCTTTCTGCCCGTTTCTAACCTTTATCTTGCCTCTTTCTGCTTGTTGCAGACCTTTATTTTGTCTCTTTCTGCTCATTGCTGACCTCTTGCTGCTCGTTTTAGACCTCTATTTTGCCTCTTTCTGCTTGTTGCTGACCATTACTCTGCCTCCTGGGGCTAGTTTCTGACCAATATTTTGTCTCTTTCTGCTAGTTTCTGACCTTCATTCTGCTTCTTGCTGCTCATTTCTGACCTCTATTTTGCCTCTTTCTGCTAGTTTCTGACCTTTATTCTGCTTCTTTCTGCTCAATTTTCACCTTTATCTTGCCTATTCCTGCTCATTGCTCATCTCTATTTAGCCTCTTTCTGTTCCTTGCTGGCCTCTATTTTGCCTATTTCTGCTCATTGCTGACCTTTATTTTCCCTCTTTCTGCTCTTGTCTGACCTTGATTCTTCCTCTTACTGTTCATTTCTGACCTTTATCTTGCATCTTGCTGCTCGTTTCTGACCTCTATTTCCCTCTTTCTGCTCGTTGCTGACCTTTATTCTGCCTCTTTCTGCTTGTTTCTGACCTTCATACTGCCTCTTGTTGCTCATTTCTGACCTCTATTTTGCCACTTTCTGACCTTTATTCTGCCTCTTTCGGCTCGTTTCTTACCTCTATTCTGCTCGTTTCTAACCTTTATTCAGCCTCTTACTGCTCGTTTCTCACCTTTATCTTCCATTATTATGCTCATTACTAACTTTTTTTCTGCCTCTTTCTGCTTGTTTCTCACCTTTATTCAGCCTCTTGCTGATCGTTTCTGGCCTCTATTTTGCCTCTTTCTGCTCATTGTTGACCTTTATTCTGCCTCTTTTTGCTCATTGCTGGACTTTATTTTGCCTCTTTCTGCTAATTGCTGATCTCTATTTTGCCTCTTCCTGCATGCTTCTGATCTTTATTTTGCCTCTTTTTGCTTGTTGCTGATCTCTATTTTGCCTCTTTCTGCTCATTGCTGTCCTTTATTTTCCCTCTTTCTGCTCGTTTCTGACCTTTCCTCTTCCTCTTTCCGCTTGTTTCTGACCTTTAACCTGCCTCTGTCTGCTCCTTGCTGACCTTTATTCTGCCTCTTTCTGCTCGTTGCTGACCTTTATTATGCCTCTTTCTGCTAGTTTCTAACCATTAACTTGCCTCTTTCTGCTTGTAGCAGACCTTTATTTTGTCTCTTTCTGCTCATTGCTGACCTCTTGCTGCTCGTTTTAGACCTCTATTTTGCCTCTTTCTGCTTGTTGCTGACCATTACTCTGCCTCCTGGGGCTAGTTTCTGACCAATATTTTGTCTCTTTCTGCTAGTTTCTGACCTTCATTCTGCTTCTTGCTGCTCATTTCTGACCTCTATTTTGCCTCTTTCTGCTAGTTTCTGACCTTTATTCTGCTTCTTTCTGCTCAATTTTCACCTTTATCTTGCCTATTCCTGCTCATTCCTGATCTCTATTTAGCCTCTTTCTGTTCCTTGCTGGCCTCTATTTTGCCTATTTCTGCTCATTGCTGACCTTTATTTTCCCTCTTTCTGCTCTTGTCTGACCTTGATTCTTCCTCTTACTGTTCATTTCTGACCTTTATCTTGCATCTTGCTGCTCGTTTCTGACCTCTATTTCCCTCTTTCTGCTCGTTTCTGACCTTTATTCTGCCTCTTTCTGCTTGTTTCTGACCTTCATACTGCCTCTTGTTGCTCATTTCTGACCTCTATTTTGCCACTTTCTGACCTTTATTCTGCCTCTTTCGGCTCGTTTCTTACCTCTATTCGGCTAGTTTCTAACCATTATTCAGCCTCTTACTGCTCGTTTCTCACCTTTATCTTCCATTATTATGCTCATTACTAACTTTTTTTCTGCCTCTTTCTGCTTGTTTCTCACCTTTATTCAGCCTCTTGCTGATCGTTTCTGGCCTCTATTTTGCCTCTTTCTGCTCATTGTTGACCTTTATTCTGCCTCTTTTTGCTCATTGCTGGACTTTATTTTGCCTCTTTCTGCTAATTGCTGATCTCTATTTTGCCTCTTCCTGCATGCTTCTGATCTTTATTTTGCCTCTTTTTGCTTGTTGCTGATCTCTATTTTGCCTCTTTCTGCTCATTGCTGTCCTTTATTTTCCCTCTTTCTGCTCGTTTCTGACCTTTCCTCTTCCTCTTTCCGCTTGTTTCTGACCTTTAACCTGCCTCTGTCTGCTCCTTGCTGACCTTTATTCTGCCTCTTTCTGCTCGTTGCTGACCTTTATTATGCCTCTTTCTGCTAGTTTCTAACCATTAACTTGCCTCTTTCCGCTTGTTGCAGACCTTTATTTTGTCTCTTTCTGCTCATTGCTGACCTCTTGCTGCTCGTTTTAGACCTCTATTTTGCCTCTGTCTGCTTGTTTCTGACCATTACTCTGCCTCCTGGGGCTAGTTTCGGACCCATTTTTTGCCTCTTTCTGCTAGTTTCTGACCTTCATTCTGCTTCTTGCTGCTCATTTCTGACCTCTATTTTGCCTCTTTCTGCTAGTTTCTGACCTTTATTCTGCTTCTTTCTGCTCAATTTTCACCTTTATCTTGCCTATTCCTGCCCATTGCTGATCTCTATTTAGCCTCTTTCTGTTCCTTGCTGGCCTCTATTTTGCCTCTTTCTGCTCATTGCTGACCTTTATTTTCCCTCTTTCTGCTCTTGTCTGACCTTGATTCTTCCTCTTTCTGTTCATTTCTGACCTTTATCTTGCATCTTGCTACTCGTTTCTGACCTCTATTTCCCTCTTTCTGCTCGTTGCTGACCTTTATTCTGCCTCTTTCTGCTTGTTTCTGACCTTCATTCTGCCTCTTGTTGCTCGTTTCTGACCTCTATTTTGCCTCTTTCTGACCTTTATTCTGCCTCTTTTGGCTCGTTTCTTACCTCTATTCTGCCTCTTTCTGCTCGTTTCTAACCTTTATTCAGCCTCTTTCTGCTCGTTTCTCACCTTTATCTTGCATTATTATGCTCATTGCTAACTTTTTTTCTGCCTCTTTCTGCTTGTTTCTCACCTTTATTCAGCCTCTTGCTGATCGTTTCTGGCCTCTATTTTGCCTCTTTCTGCTCATTGTTGACCTTTATTCTGCCTCTTTTTGCTCATTGCTGGACTTTATTTTGCCTCTTTCTGCTCGTTTCTCACCTCTATTTTGCCTCTTTCTCCTAATTGCTGATCTCTATTTTGCCTCTTCCTGCACGCTTCTGATCTTTATTTTCCCTCTTCCTGCTCGTTTCTGACCTTTCCTCTGCCTCTTTCCGCTTGTTTCCAACCTTTATCCTGCCTCTGTCTGCTCGTTGCTGAACTTTATTATGCCTCTTTCTGATTGTTGCTGACCTTTATCTTGCCTCTTTCTGCTTGTTGCAGACCTTTATTTTGTCTCTTTCTGCTCATTGCTGACCTCTTGCTGCTCATTTTAGACCTCTATTGTGCCTCTTTCTGCTTGTTGCTGACCATTACTCTGCCTCCTGGGGCTCGTTTCTGACCCATTTTTTGCCTCTTTCTGCTAGTTTCTGACCTGCATTCTGCTTCTTGCTGCTCATTTCTGACCTCTATTTTGCCTCTTTCTGCTAGTTTCTGACCTTTATTCTGCTTCTTTCTGCTCAATTTTCACCTTTATCTTGCCTATTCCTGCTCCTTGCTGGCCTTTATTTTGCCTCTTTCTGCTCATTGCTGACCTTTATTTTCCCTCTTTCTGCTCTTGTCATACCTTGATTCTTCCTCTTTCTGTTCATTTATGACCTTTATCTTGCATCTTGCTAGTCGTTTCTGACCTCTATTTCCCTCTTTCTGCTTGTTTCTGACCCTCATTCTGCCTCTTGTTGCTCATTTCTGACCTCTATTTTGCCTCTTTCTGACCTTTATTCTGCCTCTTTTGGCTCGTTTCTTACCTCTATCCTGCCTCTTTCTGCTCGTTTCTAACCTTTATTCAGCCTCTTTCTGCTCGTTTCTCACCTTTATCTTGCATTATTATGCTCATTGCTAACTTTTTTTCTGCCTCTTTCTGCTTGTTTTTCACCTTTATTCAGCCTCTTGCTGATCGTTTCTGACCTCTATTTCCCTCTTTCTGCTCGTTGCTGACCTTTATTCTGCCTCTTTCTGCTTGTTTCTGACCTTCATTCTGCCTCTTGTTGCTCATTTCTGACCTCTATTTTGCATCTTTCTGACCTTTATTCTGCCTCTTTCTGCTCGTTGCTGACCTTTATTATGCCTCTTTCTGCTCGTTTCTAACCTTTATCTTTCCTCCTTCTGTTTGTTGCAGATCTTTATTTTGTCTCTTTCTGCTCATTGCTGACCTCTTGCTGCTCGTTTTAGACCTCTATTTTGCCTCTTTCTGCTAGTTTCTGACCTTCATTCTGCCTCTTGCTGCTCATTTCTGACCTCTATTTTGCCTCTTTCTGCTAGTTTCTGGCCTTTATTCTGCTTCTTTCTGCTCAATTTTCACTTTTATCATGCCTATTCCTGCTCATTTCTGACCTCTATTTTGCATCTTTCTGACCTTTATTCTGCCTCTTTCTGCTCATTGCTGACCTTTATTTTCCCTCTTTCTGCTCTTGTCTGACCTTGGTTCTTCCTCTTTCTGTTCATTTCTGACCTTTATCTTGCATCTTGCTGCTCGTTTCTGACCTCTATTTCCCTCTTTCTGCTCGTTGCTGACCTTTATTCTGCCTCTTTCTGCTTGTTTCTGACCTTCATTCTGCCTCTTGTTGCTCATTTCTGACCTCTATTTTGCCTCTTTCTGACCTTTATTCTGCCTCTTTCGGCTCGTTTCTTACCTCTAATCTGCCTCTTTCGACTCGTTTCTCACCTTCATTCTGCCTCTTGCTGATCGTTTCTGGCCTCTATTTTGCCTTTTTCCGCTCATTGCTAACCTTTATTCTGCCTCTTTTTGCTCATTGCTGGACTTTATTTTGCCTCTTTCTGCTTATTGCTGATCTGTATTTGGCCTCTTTCTGCTCATTGCTGTCATTTATTTTCCCTCTTTCTGCTCGTTTCTGACCTTTCCTTTGCCTCTTTCCGCTTGTTTCTGACCTTTATCCTGCCTCTGTCTGCTCTATGCTGAACTTTATTCTGCCTCTTTCTGCTCGTTGCTGACCTTTATTATGCCTCTTTCTGCTAGTTTCTAACCTTTAACTTGCCTCTTTCTGCTTATTGCAGACCTTTATTTTGTCTCTTTCTGCTCATTGCTGACCTCTTGCTGCTCGTTTTAGACCTCTATTTTGCTTCTTTCTGCTAGTTTCTGACCTTTATTCTGCTTCTTTCTGTAGGAGAGTAGGATCTGCCTCTTATGTTGCCCCCACTTTTTTTCTGATGTTTACACTGGTTTCTGGCTATAGTCTGGCTGGGTCCCTGCTAATCAGGGCCCCAGCCTCTCTGTTCTCTCTAAACGACTTGGAGTGCACTCTAGGTGCACTAGTGATTGGATGCTGTGGTTCCTTATGAGTCCCTAGTATATGGTACCTTAGGTGCTAAGGGCATAGGTACTTCACAGGCCTACCAGGGGCTGCAGCATGTATTATGCCACCCCTGGGAAGCAGACTAAATCTGACACCACAGGCCTGCTACTGCAGCCTGGGTGAGGAAGTGCTAGCACCCCTCACTGAGATATAGGTCCCCTCTATCTCTCCTACACACACATATAAACCTATCAGTCACCACTAAGGCAGGCCCTATCAATCCTGAGGGCAGGGTGCTTGGCTTCTATGTGAGGGGGTGCCTCTGCCTGAGCAGGGCCCCTCTGCAGCTCTCAGAGACCATTCTCTGGTGCTGTTTGTGGATGCGGTTAAACCATATACTTTTAAGTGCATTATATCCTCGCGGTAAAATGCTAACTTTGGAATGGCTGCATCGAAACATGTCGTGTTTGGTGTCAAACATCTTGGAATACTACCCCCCACCAGTCCTGGCGGCGGGGGTAGCATTCCACCCTTCTAGAGGGATAGACATGTACCTACTGTGGAAACGCGGTAGAATCCTGCAGAGCCCTGGCATCACAAAATGGATGCCACCAGTCACAGACACTGGGCTGCCCTCCTGCTGATGACCAACACTCGCCGTGGAGGAAGCTCAACAATAGATATCCTGTCCCAAGGGGGTGTGACCACCTTCCAGACAGGGTTTAGTGTATTGGGGCTGGGTGAGTGCACTCTTAGAGTGCTTTGAAGTCCTGCACTGGGGGAGCAGAAGGCTCCTCTGTGCATATGCCAGTTCAAACCGGCTCAGGGGCTACCTGTCCCTGCTCTGGCGCGAAACTGGACAAAGGGAAGTGGGTGTAGCCACCCACTCCCCTGACCCTCCCATAGGTAGGGTCATAGAGCTAGTCCCTCCCTTTCTTTTAGTATAAGAGGGGGAACCTGTGCATTGCACCCTAGATTTCCCTGGACGACGCTCTGAAGACGAATCCCGGACCTTCGACGTTCCACTACCTTTGGAAGACTGAAGAATCTCCCTTGGAGTCAAGGAGTGACTCCCCTGCTTGGCAGGCACCAAAAACTACAAACGACGGTCGCAAACTACGCCGCTCCCGCTGGAGTCCGAAGACCCTGGAGCCCAAGAAGTGGATTTCCTGACTTCTCAAAGGCCATCATGAGTCCCCTGCGAAGCTGAGGCCAGTGGACCCCAAGAGTGACGAGGAACCACGATCCCTGGGTACCGTGCACTATTGTCGAGTGCAACCCCTTCACAATGTTCCACGAACTTGTGCTTTGGACCGCGTGTGGTCCTAGCCTCCAGGAGGAATCCCTCTGAAGATCCGAGGCCTACCACGTCCCGAGAGACCGTGGGCCCCTGTGAGCGAATCCTCACGAGGCGTCTTTGCGATCCCTTGCCAGCCGGCTTGTGGGTCCCCAGAAGACTTTCTAAAGACACCAAAGGGCTCCCCTGGTTGCTCCAGGCCTGCCCTGACTTACCCTTGCTGGGTGAGTCCCACAGACCTTGCTGGTCTGCGGCATTGCCTCTTCACACTTTCCCCAAGACTTGCTGTTTCTAAGGCTTGTTGGCTCCGATCGAGTCGCCGACACCGCAGTAAGCTGCAGACATTGTGGGACACGCGGAATCCAGCTCCTGGTTGTCGTCGACGCCTCCTGGACCTCGTGGCTGAAGAGTCAAGGCACCCGCGAACGACCTGAATCTTGCAACGACGGTGGGCATCCATCTTCCGTGCCCCGAGTCACTGCCAAGTGACTTTGAACACTGTCCCCTCTGCTTTCAGGTCTTCCATCCTCTGAATCCAGGCTTGGATTCCTCCGGACACTTCTCCTGTCGCCGCAAGCAGCAAGTCTTCACTGGCTCCCATTGAAAACGACGCCGCGACCCGACACCAAAGAACACCTATGCACCCGGCTCCCCTGGGTGAGGTAACTTCAGCACTACGGTGCTCCTGTGGGCGTGGGCCCTAGAACTACTTACCCTGTAAGTGACTTGCTTGTAGCTTCCCTAGAAGTGTCCTAAAACTCTCCTTTTCTAAGTGCGACAATTGCGCTGACTCGTACAGGGTTCGCGTCTGTGTTAGACACACCGCGTCCATCTCCTTTGTAACACTATCTAAAACTGTATCCTTCGACTCGTACTGAGTCCGATCGGTGTTCGCCTCGAACACACAAAGGGCCTGTAACACTGAGATCTCCATTGCACTGACTCGCACAAGGTTCGCGTCTGTGTTAGACACAGCGCGTCCATCTCCCTTGCAACTCTATCTGTACCCGCGTCCTTCGACTCGTACAAGGACCGATCGGTGTGTTCGCCTCGAACACGCAAGGGACCTTTAACATTGAAATCTCAATCGCGTCTGTTCGCATAGACTCGTACAGGACTCGCACCAGTGCCAGGACACCGCGTCCGTCCCCTGTGGGTCTCCTACAACTACCTGGGGTGGTTCTTGGGGGTCCCTCGATTCTAGATGCCCTAGACCTAGGTCTAGCAAACTAAGATTGTGATATTCGATTGTGCTTAACTTATTTTGATAACATTTGACTTGTACATATGTTCCTGACCTCTAATCTCATAAAGAGATTAGTAGAGAGTGTTTATTAATAAATACATATATATTTGATATATATACCTGTGTGGTGTCTTTTCATTTGGTGATTCGAGAGATTGTGTGGTAAAACAAGCTGCTTTACATTCCTTCAAGACTTAGCCTGAAGGCTGCTCTCCACAGCTACCACTAGGATAGCTTTCTATAAAGGTTGTCTTAAACCTATCTACCATAAGAGTCGAATTGTTCTGGTGCAAGGTGTCCACTTTAATTAGTGAACAGCATATACCAGCCCAACTTCTCACATTGGTGGGCAGCGTGTGGGATTCCAGCTTGCTATTGTTTTACCAGAAAATCTCTATTTGAATTACTAACTGAAAACCACTATAGGTACTCAAGGTACATATAAAGTCAAGCTTAGTATCAATAAGTTCTACTGAACTTAGAGCTGTGTGCCAAGGGATAGCACACCCTTTCTACAGCTCAAGCTAGTATCAGTAGGCCACAAACTAGTGTAGGTAGTACAACACTGCACAACACTAGAATGTCCTTAAAGGGTGGAACCAGTGGATCCACTCAGCCTCAGTATAAGGACATGGCTTTCTCTGACTTGAGAGCCATGTGTGTTGAAAGACACCTGAGGCTAGGACAGAGTCCCTCAACCCTACACCTGATAGATCTGCTGACAGCAGATGATCTTAGATTGGCTCTAGGAGCTAATGGGTCTTGTAGGAGAGTAGGATCTGCCTCTTATGTTGCCCCCACTTTTTTCTGATGTTAGCACTGGTTTCTGGCTATAGTCTGGCTGGGTCCCTGCCAATCAGGGCCCCAGCCTCTCTGTTCTCTCTAAACGACATGGAGTGCACTCTAGGTGCACTAGTGATTGGATACTGTGGTGCCTTATGAGTCCCTAGTATATGGTACCTTAGGTGCCAAGGGCATAGGTACTTCACAGGCCTACCAGGGGCTGCAGCATGTATTATGCCACCCCTGGGAAGCAGTCTAAATCTGACACCACAGGCCTGCTACTGCAGCCTGGGTGAGGTGGTGCTAGCACCCCTCACTGAGATATAGGTTTCCTATATCTCTCCTGCACACACATATAAACCTATCAGTCACCCCTAAGGCAGGCCCTATCAATCCTGAGGGCAGGGTGCTTGGCTTCTATGTGAGGGGGTGCCTCTGCCTGAGCAGGGCCCCTCTGCAGCTCTCAGAGTCTATTCTCTGGTGCTGTTTGTGGATGCGGTTAAACCATATACTATTAAGTGCATTATATCCTCGCGGTAAATGCTAACTTTGGAATGGCTGCATCAAAACATGTCGTGTTTGGTGTCAAACATCTTGGAATACTACCCCCCGCCAATCTTGGCGGCGGGGGTAGCATTCCACCCTTCTAGAGGGATAAGACATGTACCTGCTGTGGAAACGCGGTAGAATCCTAAAGAGCCCTGGCATCACAAAATGGATGCCACCAGTCACAGACACTGGGCTGCCCTCCTGCTGATGACCGAAACTCGCAGTGGAGGAAGCCCAACAATAGGCATCCTGTCACAGGGAGGTGTAACCACCTCCCAGACAGGGTTTAGTGTATTGGGGCTGGGTGGGTGCACTCTTAGAGTGCTTTGAAGTCCTGCACTGGGGGAGCAGAAGGCTCCTCTGTGCATATGCCAGTTCAAACCAGCTCAGGGGCTACCTGCCCCTGCTCTGGTGCGAAACTGGACAAAGGGAAGTGGGTGTAGCCACCCCTCCCTTGACCCTCCCATAGGTGGGGTCATAGAGCTAGTCCATCCCCTCTTTTTAGTATAAGAGGGGGAACCTTGCCATTGCAAAGCAGATAACCCCTGGACGACGCTCTACAGAAGAATCCTGGCCCTTCGACGTTCCACTACCTTTGGAAGACAGAAGAATCTCCCTTGGAGTCAAGGAGTGACTCCCCTGCTTGGCAGGCACCAAAAACGACAACGACGGTCGCAAACTACGCCGCTCCCGCCGGAGTCCGAAGTCCCTGCAGCCCAAGAAGTAGATTTCCTGACTTCTCCAAGGCCATCGTGAGTCCCCAGCGAAGCTGAGGCAAGTGGACCCCACGAGTGACGAGGAACCGTGACCCCTGGGTACCGTGCACTATTGTTGAGTGCAACCCCTTCACAACGTTCCACGAACTTGTGCTTTGGACCACGTATGTTCCTGACCTCCAGCAAGAATCCCTCTGAAGATCAGAGGCCTACACCGTCCCGAGTGACCGTGGGCCCCTGTTGAGTGATTCCGCCCGAGGTGTCTTTGCGATCCCTTGCCAGCCGGCTCGTGGGTCCCCAGAAGACTTCGTAAAGAAACCAAAGGGCTCCCCTGGTTGCTCCAGGCCTTCCCTGACTTACCCTCGCTAGGTGAGTCCCTCAGACCTTGCTGGTCTGTGCCATCGACTTTTCTTCATCTCCCCGAGACTTGCTGTTGCCAAGGCTTGTTGGCTCCAATCGAGTTGCCGACACCGCAGTAAGCTGCAGACTTCGTGGGACACACAGAATCCAGCTCCTGGTCGTCGTCGACGCCTCCTGGACCTCGTGGCTGAAGAGTCAAGGCACCTGCAACCGACCTGAATCAACCGACGACGGTGGGCATCCATCTTCCTTGCCCCGAGTCACTGCCAAGTGACTTTGAACACTGTCCCCTCTGCTTTCAGGTCATCCTTCTTCAGAATCCAGGCTTGGATTCCACCGGACACTTCTTCAGCTCCCGCAAGCAGCAAGTCTTCTTTGTTCGCCATTGAAAACGACGCCGCGACCCGACACCAAAGGACACCTATGCACCCGGCTTCCCTGGGTGAGGTAACTCCAGCACTACGGTGCTCCTGTGGGTGTGGGCCCTAGAACTACTTACCCTGTAAGTGACTTGCTTGTAGGTTCTCCCGAAGTATCCTAGAACTCTTAATTTCCAACCGCGACTTGCCCCATTGAAGTCAACGGCGATCCGCGCCTGTGTATCCACACTGCACGCGTCCCCCGTGGGTCCTTTACTTACCTGCCTTGGGTGGCTTCGTGAGGCCCCAGCACTTCTGAAGGCCCTAGGCCTTGTCTCCCTGCAAGTCGTTGTTGCTAAGTCCCTTTTTTAGTATATGGTCTGGTACGCCCCTAGGGCCCCAGCCATATTTTGTGCTTAACTTATTGTGAAACGTTGATTTGTGCATATGTTTGTCTTCTAATCTCATAAAGAGATTAGTAGAGAGTTATTTAGAAATAAATACATATATATTTGATATATATACCTGTGTGGTGTCTTTTCATTTGGTGATTCAAGAGATTATATGGTAAAACAAGCTGCTTTACATTCCTTCAAGACTTAGCCTGAAGGCTGCTCTCCACAGCTACCACTAGGATAGCTTTCTTTAAAAGGTTGTCTTAAACCTATCTACCATAAGAGTCGATTTGCCCTGGTGCAAGGTGTCCACTTTAATTAGTGAACAGCATATACCAGGCCAACTTCTCACATTGGTGGCAGCGGTGGGATTCCAGCTTGCCATTGTTTTACCAGAAAATCTCTATTTGAATTACTAACTGAAAACCATTATAGGTACTCAAGGTACATATAAAGTCAAGCTTAGTATCAATAAGTTCTACTGAACTTAGAGCTGTGTGCCAAGGGATAGCACACCCTTTCCACAGCTCAAGCTAGGATCAGTAGGCCACAAACTAGTGTAGGTAGTACAACACTGCACAACACTAGAATGTCCTTAAAGGGTGGACCCAGTGGATCCACTCAGCCTCAGTATAAGGACATGGCTTTCTCTGACTTGAGAGCCATGTGTGCTGACAGACACCTGAGGCTAGGACAGAGTCCCTCAACACTACACCTGATAGATCTGCTGACAGCAGATGACCTTAGATTGGCTCTAGGAGCTAAAGGGTCTGAATCAGTGGGTGGGTCAGTCATAGTCTCTGGGTCAGATGATGAAAATCAGAATGACCAAGACTCTGTGATTGAAGGGCCAGGCTTCAAGGGGCCTGAAAAGGACAGAGGAATTCTCCCTAAGAGAACTGACAGAGAGGAGGAGAGGCACAGATCCCCTTCCAGGGAATCTGACCACTCTTATCACTCTGGCAGAGAATTTGTCCAGCAGAGGAGCTCATACTTTTCCTTAAGAGAGACCTCCTCTGAGAGAAGGTGCAAACTGCTCCAGTATGAGGAAGCCAAAGTGGCCCTCAGAACCAAGCAGTTGGCACTGGATAGGGAAGCCCTGGAGATCCAGAGAGCTTCTAGAAAAGAGGGGTTAGAACCCCCTGGTGGCAGCAACAGTGTCCCTAGAGGCAGAGAATATATTCCTGACCATAGGAACCTGAGCAAGGTTGTTCCTCCCTACCAGAGTGGGGATGATATCCACAAGTGGATAACTGCTATGGAGAGGGCCTGTAGAGTACAGCAGGTCCCCCAAAAGCAGTGGGCAGCAATCTTGTGGCTCTCCTTTTCAGATAAAGGAAGAGACAAGCTCCTCACTGTTAGAGAGGAGGATGCTGATGATTATGAGGTCCTGAAGAGTGCACTGATAGATGGGTTTGGCTTAACCACTGAGCAGTACAGGTTGAAGTTCAGAGATACCCAGAAGGCACAGACTCAGGACTGGACTGACTTTGTTGATTGTGCAACCAAGGCTCTAGAGGGTTGGCTGGTTGGCAGTAGGGTTACTGATTTCAAGGGATTGTATAATCTGATGATGAGAGAACAGATCCTAAATAATTGCCAGAACCAGTTGTTGCATCAGTACCTGGTGGACTCTGATCTGACCTCTCCCCAAGAATTGGGAAAGAAGGCAGACAAATGGGTCAGAACCAGGGTGAGGCAGAAAACCCAGAACCAAGGGGGTGACACTAAGAAGCAAGATCCTAAAGGCTCTGAGAAAGGTGGGGATAAGTCAAAAGACCAGAAGTCTTCACAAGGGCCCCAAAAATCTGCATCTGGTGGGGAGTCACAGTCCAACAAGGGAAAAGGCCAAAAGAAGCCCTGGTGCAAATTCTGTAAACAGAAAGGGCACTGGACTTCTGATTGTACCAAGTCCAAAGACCAAACCACCACCACTCCTGCCCCTAAGGCAACTGTGCCCCCTAGCTCAGCTACTGGTGGAGGTGGTACGCAGAATAAGGGTGTAGTAGGGTTGACCCTGGGTTCTGAAGTGGATTCTGACCTAGTCAGAGTGACCACTCAGGCAATGCTGATTTGTGATGGAAACATTGATATGTCCTTCCTAGTAAGCCCCAGTAATCTGGGCAAGTACAAACAGCAGCCTTTGATAAATGGCAAACAGGCTTTGGCATTTAGGGACACAGGTGCTAGTGTCACCATGGTGGCAGAGGACCTAGTGGACCCTGGACAGATCATCCTGGGCGAAATGTACCAGGTGACCAATGCAAGCAATGTCCAGACCAACCATAGTCTGGCAGTTGTGAATTTCTCCTGGGGAGGGGTAACTGGCCTCAAAAGGTTGTAGTCAGTGCAGACCTCCCTGTAGAATGTCTGTTGGGCAATGATCTAGAGACTTCAGCCTGGTCTGAAGTAGAGTTATGGACTCATGCTGAGATGTTGGGCATCCCTGCAGAGGTATTTGCTGTGACCAGGTCACAAGCAAGAATGCATGACCCTGAACCAGCTCTGGATCCTGGAACAATGGACCAGATGCTTCCCAAGAGGAGGAGCAGTAGGGTTAAGGCAGTGCCTTCCCCTCTGTCTCAGATCAAAGATTCACTTCCAGAGGGAGGTGAAGCAGAACCCTAAGAAGGAACTGCCCCAGAGGGACTTGAACCTGACCAGGTTGAGTTCTTGGGGGCAGGGGGCCCTTCTAGGGAAGATCTGAGTAAGGAGCAACAGTGCTGCCCCTCTCTTGAACCCCTCAGACAGCAGGCTGCTACTGAGGCTGCTGGGAGTGCTAGTGGGTCCCATAAAGTTTATTGGGATGAGGGACTCCTATATTCTGAGGGTAGAGACCCAGCCCTGACCTGCTCTCTCAGAACCCTGATGATGGGTCAGTAGATGGTGTTGCTTTGGCAAGCAGCCTCACTGACCATCAGCAAACTGAGTGCAGACAAGTTCTGCAACAGTTTAGACATATGTTTAGCCTGACCCCTAGTCAGACTACCTGGTGCACCCATGAGGTGGACACTGGGGACAGTCTGCCTGTCAAGAATAAAATCTACAGGCAACCTGACCATGTCAGGGACTGTATCAGGACTGAAGTCCAGAAAATGTTGGAGTTAGGCGTGATTGAGCCTTCAGATAGCCCTTGGGCTAGCCCAGTAGTCCTGGTACCCAAGCCTCATACCCAGGGTGGTAAGAAAGAAATGAGGTTTTGTGTAGACTACAGAGGCCTCAATGCAGTCACTAGGACTGATGCCTATCCCATACCAAGGGCAGATGAGCTGATTGATACTTTGGCCTCAGCCAAGTATCTAAGCACATTTGACCTCACAGCTGGCTACTGGCAAATCAGATTAGCTGATGATGCAAAAGCCAAAACAGCATTTTCGACCCCTGGTGGGCACTACCACTTTGTGGTGATGCCCTTTGGATTGAAAAATGCACCTGCCACTTTTCAGAGGTTGGTGAATAAAGTTCTGGCAGGGATGGAAACTTATTGCTCAGCTTATCTGGATGATATTGCTGTCTTTAGTTCCTCCTGGCAGGATCACCTGGTCCACCTCAGAAATGTTTTGGAGGCCCTGCAGAAAGCAGGCCTCACTATCAAGGCCACCAAGTGCCAGATAGGGCAGAGTCAGGTTGTGTACCTGGGCCACCTTGTAGGTGGAGGCCAGGTTCAGCCTTTACAGAGCAAAATCCAAACCATAATGGAATGGGTTGCTCCAACCACCCAGACACAGGTGAGAGCCTTCTTAGGCCTGACTGGGTACTATAGGAGGTTTGTCAAGGGATATGGATCTATAGTGACCCCCTTGAATGATCTGACCTCAAAGAGAATGCCAAAAAGGTTCAGTGGACAGCTAGCTGTCAAAAGGCATTTGAAGACCTAAAGCAGGCCATGTGCACTGCCCCCATCTTACAGAGTCCAGACTACACCAAAAAGTTCATTGTCCAAACAGATGCTTCTGAGCTGGGTGTGGGAGCTGTACTGTCTCAACTGAATGATGAAGGTCAAGACCAGCCAGTAGCTTTTATTAGCAGAAGGCTGACCCCTAGAGAGAAACGTTGGTCAGCTATAGAGAGGAGGCCTTTGCTGTGGTATGGGCCCTGAAGAAGCTGAGGCCATACTTGTTTGGTACTCACTTCATAGTTCAGACTGACCACAAGCCCCTCCTATGGCTAAAGCAGATGAAAGGTGAAAACCCAAAACTTTTGAGGTGGTCCATTTCCCTACAGGGGATGGACTATACAGTGGAACATAGGCCTGGGACCCAACATGCCAATGCAGATGGACTCTCAAGGTATTTCCACTTTGAACACGAAGACTCAACTGGTCAAGGTTAGTTTAGTGTCCCTACGTTTGGGGGGTTGTGTAGGAGAGTAGGATCTGCCTCTTATGTTGCCCCCACTTTTTTCTGATGTTAGCACTGGTTTCTGGCTATAGTCTGGCTGGGTCCCTGCCAATCACGGCCCCAGCCTCTCTGTTCTCTCTAAACGACATGGAGTGCACTCTAGGTGCACTAGTGATTGGATACTGTGGTGCCTTATGAGTCCCTAGTATATGGTACCTTAGGTGCCAAGGGCATAGGTACTTCACAGGCCTACTAGGGGCTGCAGCATGTATTATGCCACCCCTGGGAAGCAGTCTAAATCTGACACCACAGGCCTGCTACTGCAGCCTGGGTGAGGTGGTGCTAGCACCCCTCACTGAGATATAGGTTTCCTATATCTCTCCTGCACACACATATAAACCTATCAGTCACCCCTAAGGCAGGCCCTATCAATCCTGAGGGCAGGGTGCTTGGCTTCTATGTGAGGGGGTGCCTCTGCCTGAGCAGGGCCCCTCTGCAGCTCTCAGAGTCTATTCTCTGGTGCTGTTTGTGGATGCGGTTAAACCATATACTATTAAGTGCATTATATCCTCGCGGTAAATGCTAACTTTGGAATGGCTGCATCAAAACATGTCGTGTTTGGTGTCAAACATCTTGGAATACTACCCCCGCCAATCTTGGCGGCGGGGGTAGCATTCCACCCTTCTAGAGGGATAAGACATGTACCTGCTGTGGAAACGCGGTAGAATCCTAAAGAGCCCTGGCATCACAAAATGGATGCCACCAGTCACAGACACTGGGCTGCCCTCCTGCTGATGACCGAAACTCGCAGTGGAGGAAGCCCAACAATAGGCATCCTGTCACAGGGAGGTGTAACCACCTCCCAGACAGGGTTTAGTGTATTGGGGCTGGGTGGGTGCACTCTTAGAGTGCTTTGAAGTCCTGCACTGGGGGAGCAGAAGGCTCCTCTGTGCATATGCCAGTTCAAACCAGCTCAGGGGCTACCTGCCCCTGCTCTGGTGCGAAACTGGACAAAGGGAAGTGGGTGTAGCCACCCCCTCCCTTGACCCTCCCATAGGTGGGGTCATAGAGCTAGTCCATCCCCTCTTTTTAGTAAAAGAGGGGGAACCTTGCCATTGCAAAGCAGATAACCCCTGGACGACGCTCTACAGAAGAATCCTGGCCCTTCGACGTTCCACTACCTTTGGAAGACAGAAGAATCTCCCTTGGAGTCAAGGAGTGACTCCCCTGCTTGGCAGGCACCAAAAACGACAACGACGGTCACAAACTACGCCGCTCCCGCCGGATTCCGAAGTCCCTGCAGCCCAAGAAGTAGATTTCCTGACTTCACCAAGGCCATCGTGAGTCCCCAGCGAAGCTGAGGCAAGTGGACCCCACGAGTGACGAGGAACCGCGACCCCTGGGTACCGTGCACTATTGTTGAGTGCAACCCCTTCACAACGTTCCACGAACTTGTGCTTTGGACCACGTATGTTCCTGACCTCCAGCAAGAATCCCTCTGAAGATCAGAGGCCT
>CAWUFW010021803.1:0-111189 GCA_963921515.1 Calotriton arnoldi | reverse complement strand
AGCGTCGTCCAGAGGTATCTAGTTTGCAATGCACAGGTTCCCCCTCTTATACTAAAAGAAAGGGAGGGACTAGCTCTATGACCCCACCTATGGGAGGGTCAGGGGAGTGGGTGGTTACACCTACTTCCCTTTGTCCAGTTTCGCGCCAGAGCAGGGGCAGGTAGCCCCTGAGCCGGTTTGAACTGGGGTTTGCACAGAGGAGCCTTCTGCTCCCCAGTGCAGGACTTCAAAGCACTCTAAGAGTGCACCCACCCAGCCCCAATACACTAAACCCTGTCTGGGAGGTGGTCACACCCCTTGGGACAGGATATCTATTGTTGGGCTTCCTCCACTGCGAGTGTTGGTCATCAGCAGGAGGGCAGCCCAGTGTCTGTGACTGGTGGCATCCATTTTGTGATGCCAGGGCTCTGCAGGATTCTACCGCGTTTCCACAGTAGGTACATGTCTATCCCTCTAGAAGGGTGGAATGCTACTCCCGCCGCCAGGACTGGCGGGGGGGTAGTATTCCAAGATGTTTGACACCAAACACGACATGTTTTGATGCAGCCATTCCAAAGTTAGCATTTTACCGCGAGGATATAATGTACTTAAAAGTATATGGTTTAACCGCATCCACAAACAGCCCCAGAGAATGGAATCTGAGAGCTGCAGAGGGGCCCTGCTCAGGCAGAGGCACCCCCTCACATGGAAACTAAGCACCCTGCCCTCAGGATTGATAGGGCCTGCTTTAGGGGTGACTGATAAGTCTCAATGTGTGTGCAGGAGAGATATAGGGGACCTATATCTCAGTGAGGGGTGCTAGCACTTCCTCACCCAGGCTGCAGTAGCAGGCCTGTGGTGTCAGATGTAGTCTGCTTCCCAGGGGTGGCATAATACATGCTGCAGCCCCTGGTAGGCCTGTGAAGTACCTATGCCCTTGGTACCTAAGGTACCATATACTAGGGACTCATAAGGTACCACAGTATCCAATCACTAGTGCACCTAGAGTGCACTCCAAATCGTTTAGAGAGAACAGAGAGGCTGGGGCCCTGATTGGCAGGGTCCCAGTCAGACTATAGCCAGAAACCAGTGTAAACATCAGAAAAAAGTGGGGGCAACATAAGAGGCAGATCCTACTCTCCTACAAGGAAGGCAGACAAAAACAAGAGAGGTGTTGAAAGAAGCAAGAGAGGTGCAGAAAGAGGCAAGTGAGGCGCAGAAAGAGGCAAGAGGGGTGCAGGAAGAGGGAAAAGCAGTGCAGAAAAAGAGAAGAGACGTGCAGAAAGAGGGAACAGGTGTACAGAAAGAGGCAAGAGAGGTGCAGAAAGAGGGAACAGGGGTGCAGAAACAGGCAAGAGAGGTGCAAAAAGAGGAAAGAGGGGTGCAGAAAGAGGCAAGAGGGGTGCAGAAAGAACCACCAGAGGTGCAGAAGGAGGCAAGAGGGGTGCAGAAAGAGGCAAGAGAAATGTAGAAATAACCAACAGAGGTGCAGAAAGAGGCAAGAGAGGTGTAGAAAGAGGCAAGAAAGGTATAGAAACAGGCAAGAGAGGTGCAGAAAGAGGGAACAGGGGTGCATATAGTGGCAAGAGAGTTGCAGAAAGAGGGAAGAGGGGTGCAGAAAGAGGCAAGAGGGGTGCAGAAAGAAGCAACAGAGGTGCAGAAAGAAGCAAGAGAAGTGATGAAAGAGACAAGAGTGTTGAAGAAAGAGGCACAAGAAATGAAGAAAGAGGCAAGTGAGATGCAGAAAGAGGCAAGACAGGTGAAGAACAAGGAATGAGAGGTGCAGAAAGAGGCAAGTGAGGTGTAGAAAGAGGCAAGAGTGGTGCAGAAAGAGGGAAGAGAAGTGCAGAAAGAGGGAAGAGACATGCAGAAAGAGGGAACAGGGGTACAGAAAGAGGCAAGAGGGGTGCAGAAAGAAGCAACAGGGGTGAAGAAAGTGGCAAGAGCGGTGCAGAAAGAGTCAACAGAAGTGCAGAAAGAAGTAACAGAGGTGAAGAAAGAGGCAAGAGAAGTGCAGAAAGAAGCAAGAGAGGTGCAGAAACAGGCAGGAGAGGTATAGAAAGAGGGAACAGGGGTGCAGAAAGAGGCAAGAGAGGTACAGAAAGACGGAAGAGGGGTGCAGAAAGAGGCAAGTGGGGTGCAGAGAGAAGCAACAGATGTGCAGAAAGAAGCAAGAGAAGTGATGAAAGAGGCAAGAGAGGTACAGAAACAGGCAAGAGAGGTGAAGAGAGAGGGAACAGGGGTGCAGAAAGAAGCAACACAGGTGCAGAAAGAGGCAAGAGAAGTGCAGAAACAGGCAGGAGAGTTGCAGAAACAGGGAAAAGGGGAGCATAAAGAGGGAAGAGACATGCAGAAATAGGGAAGGGGGTATAGAAAGAGGCAAGAGGGTTGCAGAAAGAGGCAAGTGAGATGCAGAAAGAGGCAAGACAGGTGCAGAAAGAGTCAAGAGAGGTACAGAAAGAGGCAAGTGAGGTGTAGAAAGAGGCAAGAGGGGTGCAGAAAGAGGGAAGAGAAGTATAGAAAGATGGAAGAGATGTGCAGAAAGAGGAAACAGGGGTACAGAAAGAGGCAAGAGGGGTGCAGAAAGAAGCGAGACAGGTGCAGAAACTGGCACGAGCAGTGCAGAAAGAGGCAAGAGAAGTGCAGAAAGAAGTAACAGAGGAAAAGAAAGAGGCAAGAGAAGTACAGAAAGAGGCAAGAGAGGTGCAGAAACAGGCAGGAGAGGTGCAGAAAGAGGGAACAGGGGTGCAGAAAGAGGCAAGAGACGTGCAGAAAGAGGGAAGAGGGGTGCAGAAAGAGGGAAGAGGGGTTCAGAAAGAAGCAACAGATGTGCAGAAAGAAGCAAGAGAAGTGATGAAACAGACAAGAGAGTTGCAGAAAGAAACAAGAAAGGTGCAGAAAAAAGGAAGAGAAGTGCAGAAAGAGGCAAGAGAAATGCAGAAAGAGGCAAGACAGGTGCAGAAAGAGGCAAGAGAGGTGCAGAAAGAGGCAAGTGGGGTGCAGAAAGCAGCAACAGAGTTGCAGAAAGAGGAAAGAGAGGTGCAGAAAGAGGCAAGTGAGGTGAAGAAAGAGGGAAGAGATGTGCAGAAAGAGGGAAGAGATGTGCAGAAAGAGGGAACAGTGGTACAGAAAGAGGTAAGAGGGTTTCAGAAAGAAGCAACAGAGGTGCAGAAACAGGCAAGAGAAGTACAGAAAGAGGGAACAGGGGTGCAGAAAGAAGCAACACAGGTGCAGAAAGAGTCAAGAGGGGTGCAGAAATGTGAGAAGTTGGCCTGGTATATGCTGTTCACTAATTAAAGTGGACACCTTGCACCAGGGCAAATCGACTCTTATGGTAGATAGGTTTAAGACAACCTTTTAAAGAAAGCTATCCTAGTGGTAGCTGTGGAGAGCAGCCTTCAGGCTAAGTCTTGAAGGAATGTAAAGCAGCTTGTTTTACCATATAATCTCTTGAATCACCAAATGAAAAGACACCACACAGGTATATATATCAAATATATATGTATTTATTTCTAAATAACTCTCTACTAATCTCTTTATGAGATTAGAAGACAAACATATGCACAAATCAACGTTTCTCAATAAGTTAAGCACAAAATATGGCTGGGGCCCTAGGGGCGTACCAGACCATATACTAAAAAGGGACTTAGCAACAACGACTTGCAGGGAGACAAGGCCTAGGGCCTTCAGAAGTGCTGGGGCCTCACGAAGCCACCCAATGCAGGTAAGTAAAGGACCCACGGGGGACGCGTGCATTGTGGATACACAGGCGCGGATCGCCGTTGACTTCAATGGGGCAAGTCGCGGTTGGAAATTAAGAGTTCTAGGATACTTCGGGAGAACCTACAAGCAAGTCACTTACAGGGTAAGTAGTTCTAGGGCCCACACCCACAGGAGCACCGTAGTGCTGGAATTACCTCACCCAGGGAAGCCGGGTGCATAGGTGTCCTTTGGTGTCGGGTCGCGGCGTCGTTTTCAATGGCGAACAAAGAAGACTTGCTGCTTGCGGGAGCTGAAGAAGTGTCCGGTGGAATCCAAGCCTGGATTCTGAAGAAGGATGACCTGAAAGCAGAGGGGACAGTGTTCAAAGTCACTTGGCAGTGACTCGGGGCAAGGAAGATGGATGCCCACCGTCGTCGGTTGATTCAGGTCGGTTGCGGGTGCCTTGACTCTTCAGCCACGAGGTCCAGGAGGCGTCGACGACGACCAAGAGCTGGATTCTGTGTGTCCCACGAAGTCTGCAGCTTACTGCGGTGTCGGCAACTCGATTGGAGCCAACAAGCCTTGGCAACAGCAAGTCTTGGGGAGATGAAGAAAAGTCGATGGCGCAGACCAGCAAGGTCTGAGGGACTCACCCAGCGAGGGTAAGTCAGGGCAGGCCTGGAGCAACCAGGGGAGCCCTTTGGTTTCTTTAAGAAGTCTTCTGGGGACCCACGAGCCGGCTGGCAAGGGATCACGAAGACACCTCGGGCGGAATCACTCAACAGGGGCCCACGGTCACTCGAGACGGTGTAGGCCTCTGATCTTCGGAGGGATTCCTGCTGGAGGTCGGGACCACATGTGGTCCAAAGCACAAGTTCATGGAACGTTGTGAAGGGGTTGCACTCGACAATAGTGCACGGTACCCAGGGGTCACGGTTCCTCATCACTCGTGGGGTCCACTTGCCTCAGCTTCGCTGGGGACTCACGATGGCCTTGGGGAAGTCAGGAAATCCACTTCTTGGGCTGCAGGGATTTCGGACTCCGGCGGGAGCGGCGTAGATTGCGACCGTCGTTGTCGTTTTTGGTGGCTGCCAAGCAGGGGAGTCACTCCTTGACTCCAAGGGAGATTCTTCTGTCTTCCAAAGGTAGTGGAACGTCGAAGGGCCAGGATTCTTCTGTAGAGCGTCGTCCAGGGGTTATCTAACTAGCAAGTTCAAGGGTTCCCCTTCTTATACTAAAAAGAGGGGCTGGACTAGCTCTATGACCCCACCTATGGGAGGGTCAAGGGAGGGGGTGGCTACACCCACTTCCCTTTGTCCAGTTTCGCACCAGAGCAGGGGCAGGTAGCCCCTGAGCCGGTTTGAACTGGCATATGCACAGAGGAGCCTTCTGCTCCCCCAGTGCAGGACTTCAAAGCACTCTAAGAGTGCACCCACCCAGCCCCAATACACTAAACCCTGTCTGGGAGGTGGTTACACCTCCCTGTGACAGGATGCCTATTGTTGGGCTTCCTCCACTGTGAGTTTCGGTCATCAGCAGGAGGGCAGCCCAGTGTCTGTGACTGGTGGCATCCATTTTGTGATGCCAGGGCTCTTTAGGATTCTACCGCGTTTCCACAGCAGGTACATGTCTTATCCCTCTAGAAGGGTGGAATGCTACCCCCACCGCCAGGATTGGCGGGGGGTAGTATTCCAAGATGTTTGACACCAAACACGACATGTTTTGATGCAGCCATTCCAAAGTTAGCATTTACCGCGAGGATATAATGCACTTAATAGTATATGGTTTAACCGCATCCACAAACAGCACCAGAGAATAGACTCTGAGAGCTGCAGAGGGGCCCTGCTCAGGCAGAGGCACCCCCTCACATAGAAGCCAAGCACCCTGCCCTCAGGATTGATAGGGCCTGCCTTAGGGGTGACGGATAGGTTTATATGTGTGTGCAGGAGAGATATAGGAAATCTATATCTCAGTGAGGGGTGCTAGCACCACCTCACCCAGGCTGCAGTAGCAGGCCTGTGGTGTCAGATTTAGACTGCTTCCCAGGGGTGGCATAATACATGCTGCAGCCCCTGGTAGGCCTGTGAAGTACCTATGCCCTTGGTACCTAAGGTACCATATACTAGGGACTCATAAGGCACCACAGTATCCAATCACTAGTGCACCTAGAGTGCACTCCATGTCGTTTAGAGAGAACAGAGAGGCTGGGGCCCTGAATAGCAGGGTCCCAGTCCAACTAAGTCATAAACCAGCAAAACACCAGGAAAAAGTGGGGGCAACCATATAGTCAGATTCCACCTTCCTACATAACCCCCCAAACGAAAGGAGATAAGGCTAACCTTGACCAGTTGAGCCTTTATTGATTAAGTGGTCATATAAGGAAGCACCTGCACTAGCATGGTTGCCCCCTGTCTTAGGGTCCACTAAGCAATCCCTCACCCTAAGGGTATGAGAGGGTCTCCACCATGGGGAATCACTACCTCTGGTGTGCTTTGGTAAAGTACAAGGCTGGTGGGGTGTCTGAGTAGGGAAGTGAGGCCCTAGGAAGGTTGGCCTCAGCTTCCTCAGATCACTGGTCACCATGTATGCCTGTCTTTCCATGACTGAGTTGCACTTTGCTCTAAGGGTCAACCTTTGACTGCCTACAGCTGGGGGTTGGGTCCCTTTGGATGGAACACTGGAGGGACATGGCATGTTTGGAACCTTTTGGTCCCAGGTTTGCCCTTGCCTAACAGAGTCCTTCTGGGGAGGTCCCTACATAAAGGTATGGGGGATCCCTCAGTGGGTTGAGGAATTTTCACCTGGCTAGGGCTACTAGACTGGGTGCCCCTAATCTGCTGATGGGGGGTTCCTCTGGACAGGGGGCCCTGGGGGTCCACTGACCTCCCTGACCTCTGCAGCCCTGGGCTGACTGAGGCAGGGTAGAGAGGGGCAGTTTACCTGCTCCAGACTGGGTACCACCTTGGAAGGGTCCTCTGCCATCAGGGGTGGGGCCAGGCCAGGCCTGACTACCTCTGTGGCAGTTCCTTCACTAGGGGAGGGTCAGTTCCCTGAGGAGGCTGACCCTTACCTACTGTCTGGAGGGAAGAAGACTTTTCTTCAACCCTTGTGCTCTCTTCTGGGGGAGAGTGGGCCATTCTTCCAGGCTCCATCTCTCCAAAATCTTGGGCTGGGGCTGTGGCCATCACAGCCCCACTAACCTTTACAGGGACACCCAACATCCTCAGATGGGTTTGGTGTTCAATTTCAGCCCAGGCTGAAATTTCCAGATCATTGCCCATCAGGCAATCTACAGGTAAGGTTGGGGACACTGCCACTCTTTTTGGGCCTGTGACCCCCTCCCAGGTGAGATTGACTATGGCCATGGGGTGATCTGTTCTGACACCATCAATGTTGGTCACCTGGTATTTAAACTCAGGTAAAAGCTGGTGAGGGGGACTAGTTTCCCTGCCACCATGGTGACACTAGCCCCTGTGTCCCTAAATGCCACAGCTTTCTGACCATTAATTATTGGCTCGTCTGTACCTGCCCAATGCTGTGGGACCCACGGTAAAGGTGGCAAATCCTATACCACCATCAGAATCTGAGGAGTCTGTTGAGGGGGTCCTGTCTGAACTAGGGCCCACCTCTTTTCCTCTTGCAAAAGCACCTAACTTTTTGGGTGCACTACTCCCAACTGGAGGATTACTACTGGTAGTACCAGGAGGGGTGGTAGTAGTTGTTGGAGGAACATTTTCTTTATTGCCAATCCTGGGACAACTGGGATCATATTTCCAGTGCCCAGGCTTTTTACAGACATGGCAATAGGGTTTCTTTTCAGGAGAGGAAGGAGTTTGGGACCCACCCCCAGAAGAGGACTTTTGGGGCCCTGTAGTGGACTTATCCTTAGATTTATCCCCACCTTTCTCTTGGGACTTGGTAGAATCTTTCTTGTGGTCACCACCCTGATTCTGAGGCCTTACTCTGGTTCTGACCCATTTGTCTGCCTTCTTTCCCAATTCTTGGGGAGAGGTCAGATCAGAGTCCACCAGGTACTGGTGTAAAAGCTGGTTTTGACAATTATTAAGGATCTGTTCTCTCATCATTAGATTATAAAATCCTTTGAAATCAGTAACCCTACTGCTAACCAGCCAACCCTCCAGAGCCTTGGATGCACAATCTACAAAGTCAGTCCAGTCCTGAGTCTGTGCCTTCTGGGTATCTCTGAACTTCAACCTGTACTGCTCAGTGGTTAAGCCAAACCCATCTATCAGTGCACTCTTCAGGACCTCATAATCATCAGCATCCTCCTCTCTAACAGTGAGGAGCTTGTCTCTTCCTTTATCTGAAAAGGAGAGCCACAAGATTGCTGCCCACTGCTTTTGGGGACCTGCTGTACTCTACATGCCCTCTCCATAGCAGTTATCCACTTGTGGATATCATCCCCACTCTGGTACGGAGGAACAACCTTGCTCAGGTTCCTATGGTCAGGAATATATTCTCTGCCTCTAGGGACACTGTTGCTGCCACCAGGGGTTCTAACCCCTCTTTCTAGAAGCTCTCTGGATCTCCAGGGCTTCCTATCCAGTGCCAACTGCTTGGTTCTGAGGGCCACTTTGGCTTCCTCATACTGGAGCATTTTGCACCTTCTCTCAGAGGAGGTCTCTCTTAAGGAAAAGTATGAGCTCCTCTGCTGGACAAATTCTCTGCCAGAGTGATAAGAGTGGTCAGATTCCCTGGAAGGGGATCTGTGCCTCTCCTCCTCTCTGTCAGTTCTCTTAGGGAGAATTCCTCTGTCCTTTTCAGGCCCCTTGAAGCCTGGCCCTTCAATCACAGAGTCTTGGTCATTCTGATTTTCATCATCTGACCCAGATACTATGACTGACCCACCCACTGATTCAGACCCTTTAGCTCCTAGAGCCAATCTAAGGTCATCTGCTGTCAGCAGATCTATCAGGTGTAGTGTTGAGGGACTCTGTCCTAGCCTCAGGTGTCTGTCAACACACATGGCTCTCAAGTCAGAGAAAGCCATGTCCTTATACTGAGGCTGAGTGGATCCACTGGGTCCACCCTTTAAGGACATTCTAGTGTTATGCAGTGTTGTACTACCTACACTAGTTTGTGGCCTACTGATCCTAGCTTGAGCTGTGGAAAGGGTGTGCTATCCCTTGGCACACAGCTCTAAGTTCAGTAGAACTTATTGATACTAAGCTTGACTTTATATGTACCTTGAGTACCTATAATGGTTTTCAGTTAGTAATTCAAATAGAGATTTTCTGGTAAAACAATGGCAAGCTGGAATCCCACACGCTGCCCACCAATGTGAGAAGTTGGCCTGGTATATGCTGTTCACTAATTAAAGTGGACACCTTGCACCAGGGCAAATCGACTCTTATGGTAGATAGGTTTAAGACAACCTTTTAAAGAAAGCTATCCTAGTGGTAGCTGTGGAGAGCAGCCTTCAGGCTAAGTCTTGAAGGAATGTAAAGCAGCTTGTTTTACCATATAATCTCTTGAATCACCAAATGAAAAGACACCACACAGGTATATATATCAAATATATATGTATTTATTTCTAAATAACTCTCTACTAATCTCTTTATGAGATTAGAAGACAAACATATGCACAAATCAACGTTTCTCAATAAGTTAAGCACAAAATATGGCTGGGGCCCTAGGGGCGTACCAGACCATATACTAAAAAGGGACTTAGCAACAACGACTTGCAGGGAGACAAGGCCTAGGGCCTTCAGAAGTGCTGGGGCCTCACGAAGCCACCCAAGGCAGGTAAGTAAAGGACCCACGGGGGACGCGTGCAGTGTGGATACACAGGCGCGGATCGCCGTTGACTTCAATGGGGCAAGTCGCGGTTGGAAATTAAGAGTTCTAGGATACTTCGGGAGAACCTACAAGCAAGTCACTTACAGGGTAAGTAGTTCTAGGGCCCACACCCACAGGAGCACCGTAGTGCTGGAATTACCTCACCCAGGGAAGCCGGGTGCATAGGTGTCCTTTGGTGTCGGGTCGCGGCGTCGTTTTCAATGGCGAACAAAGAAGACTTGCTGCTTGCGGGAGCTGAAGAAGTGTCCAGTGGAATCCAAGCCTGGATTCTGAAGGAGGATGACCTGAAAGCAGAGGGGACAGTGTTCAAAGTCACTTGGCAGTGACTCGGGGCAAGGAAGATGGATGCCCACCGTCGTCGGTTGATTCAGGTCGGTTGCGGGTGCCTTGACTCTTCAGCCACGAAGTCCAGGAGGCATCGACGATGACCAGGAGCTGGATTCTGTGTGTCCCACGAAGTCTGCAGCTTACTGCGGTGTCGGCAACTCGATTGGAGCCAACAAGCCTTGGCAACAGCAAGTCTCGGGGAGATGAAGAAAAGTTGATGGCACAGACCAGCAAGGTCTGAGGGACTCACCCAGCGAGGGTAAGTCAGGGCAGGCCTGGAGCAACCAGGGGAGCCCTTTGGTTTCTTTAAGAAGTCTTCTGGGGACCCACGAGCCGGCTGGCAAGGGATCGCGAAGACACCTCGGGCGGAATCACTCAACAGGGGCCCACGGTCACTCGGGACGGTGTAGGCCTCTGATCTTCGGAGGGATTCCTGCTGGAGGTCGGGACCACACGTGGTCCAAAGCACAAGTTCGTGGAACGTTGTGAAGGGGTTGCACTCGACAATAGTGCACGGTACCCAGGGGTCGCGGTTCCTCGTCACTCGTGGGGTCCACTTGCCTCAGCTTCGCTGGGAACTCACGATGGCCTTGGAGAAGTCAGGAAATCTACTTCTTGGGCTGCAGGGACTTCGGACTCCGGCGGGAGCGGCGTAGTTTGCGACCGTCGTTGTCGTTTTTGGTGCCTGCCAAGCAGGGGAGTCACTCCTTGACTCCAAGGGAGATTCTTCTGTCTTCCAAAGGTAGTGGAACGTCGAAGGGCCAGGATTCTTCTGTAGAGCGTCGTCCAGGGGTTATCTAACTAGCAAGTTCAAGGGTTCCCCTTCTTATACTAAAAAGAGGGGATGGACTAGCTCTATGACCCCACCTATGGGAGGGTCAAGGGAGGGGGTGGCTACACCCACTTCCCTTTGTCCAGTTTCGCGCCAGAGCAGGGGCAGGTAGCCCCTGAGCCGGTTTGAACTGGCATATGCACAGAGGAGCCTTCTGCTCCCCCAGTGCAGGACTTCAAAGCACTCTAAGAGTGCACCCACCCAGCCCCAATACACTAAACCCTGTCTGGGAGGTGGTTACACCTCCCTGTGACAGGATGCCTATTGTTGGGCTTCCTCCACTGTGAGTTTCGGTCATCAGCAGGAGGGCAGCCCAGTGTCTGCGACTGGTGGCATCCATTTTGTGATGCCAGGGCTCTTTAGGATTCTACCGCGTTTCCACAGCAGGTACATGTCTTATCCCTCTAGAATGGTGGAATGCTACCCCCACCGCCAGGATTGGCGGGGGGGTAGTATTCCAAGATGTTTGACACCAAACACAACATGTTTTGATGCAGCCATTCCAAAGTTAGCATTTACCGCGAGGATATAATGCACTTAATAGTATATGGTTTAACCGCATCCACAAACAGCACCAGAGAATAGACTCTGAGAGCTGCAGAGGGGCCCTGCTCAGGCAGAGGCACCCCCTCACATAGAAGCCAAGCACCCTGCCCTCAGGATTGATAGGGCCTGCCTTAGGGGTGACTGATAGGTTTATATGTGTGTGCAGGAGAAATATAGGAAACCTATATCTCAGTGAGGGGTGCTAGCACCACCTCACCCAGGCTGCAGTAGCAGGCCTGTGGTGTCAGATTTAGACTGCTTCCCAGGGGTGGCATAATACATGCTGCAGCCCCTGGTAGGCCTGTGAAGTACCTATGCCCTTGGTACCTAAGGTACCATATACTAGGGACTCATAAGGCACCACAGTATCCAATCACTAGTGCACCTAGAGTGCACTCCATGTCGTTTAGAGAGAACAGAGAGGCTGGGGCCCTGAATAGCAGGGTCCCAGTCCAACTAAGTCATAAACCAGCAAAACACCAGGAAAAAAGTGGGGGCAACCATATAGTCAGATTCCACCTTCCTACAAGAAAGAACAAACAGAGGTTCAGAAACAGGCAGGAGAGGTGCAGAAAGAGGGAACATGGGTGCAGAAAGAGGCAATAGAGGTACAGAAATACGGCACAGGGGTGCAGAAAGAGGATAGAGGCGTGCAGAAAGAGGGAACAGGGTGCATAAAGAAGCAATACAGGTGCAGAAAGTGGCAAGAGTAGTGCAGAAAGAACCAACAGAGGTGCAGAAACAGGCAGGAGCAGTCCAGAAAGAGGGAACAGGGGTGCAGAAAGAGGCACGATAGGTACAGAAAGACGGAAAGACGGAAGAGAAGTACAGAAAGACAGAAGAGGGTGCAGAAAGAGGCAAGAGGGGTTCAGAAAGAGGCAACAGAGGTGCAGAAAGAGGCAAGAGAGGTGCAGAAGAAAGAAGGAAGAGAGGTGCAGAACGAAGCAAGAGAGATGTAGAAAGAAGGGATATACAGAAAGCGGAAGAGATGTGCAAAAAGAGGCAAGGGTGCTGAAACAAAGGTGCAGAAACAGGCAGGAGAGGTGCAAGAAGAGGGAACAGGGGTGCCGAAAGAGGCAAGAGGGGTGCAGAAAGAGGCAAGAGGGGTGCAGAAAGAGGCAAGAGGGGTGCCGATAGAAGCAACAGAGGTGCAGAAAGAGGCAAGAGAGGTGCAGAAGAAAGAAGGAAGAGAGGTGCAGAAAGAAGCAAGAGAGATGCAGAAAGAAGAAGGTACAGAAAGCGGAAGAGATATGCAAAAAGAGGCAAGAGAAGTGCAGAAAAAGGAAGAAAGGTGCACAAAGTAACAAGAGAAATTCAGAAAGAGGCAAGAGAGGTGCAAAAAGAGGCAAGAGAGGTGCAAAAAGAGGCAAGAGAGGTGCAAAAAGAGGGAATAGGGGTGCAGAAAGAGGCCAGAGGGGTGCAGAAAGAAGCAACAGAGGTGCAGAAAGTAAAACAAGAGAAGTGCAGAAAAACCAACAGTGGTGCAGAAAGAGGCAAGACAGGTACAGAAACAGGCAAGAGAGGTGCATAAAGAGGGAACAGGGGTGCAGAAAGAGGGAATAGGGGTGCAGAAAGAGGCAAGAGGGGTATAGAAAGAAGCAACAGAGGTGCAGAAAGAAGCAACAGAGGTGCAGAAAGAAACAAGAAAGGTGCAGAAAAAGGAAGAGAAGTGGAGAAAGAGGCAAGACGTGCAGAAACAGGCAAGAGAGGTGCATAAAGAGGGAAGAGGGGTGCAGAAAGAAGCAACAGAGGTGCAGAAGGAGGCAAGAGAACTGCAGAAAGAGGCAAGAGAAGTACAGAAAGAGGCAAGAGAGATGCAGAAAGAGGGAAGAGGGGTGCAGAAAGAAGGGAAGAGGGTGCAGAAAGCAGCAAGGGGGAGCAGAAAGAAGCCAGAGAGGTACAGAAAGCAAGAAACGTGCAGAAAGAAGCAAAATGGGTGCAGAAAGAGGCAAGAGGGGTACAGAAAGAGGCAAGAGAAGTGCACAAAGAAGCAACAGAGGTGCAGAAGGAGACAAGAGAACTGCAGAAAGAGGCAAGAAAGTTGCACAAACAGACAAACAAGATGCAAAATGATGGAACAGGGGTGCAGACAGAGGCAAGAGAGGTGCAGAAATAGGGAAGAGGGGTGCAGAAGGAGGCAAGAGGGGTGCAGAAATTTGCAAGAGAGGTGCCGAAAGAAGCAAGAGGAGTGCAGAAAGAACCAACAGAAGTGCAATAAGAGGCAACAGAGGTTCAGAATGTGGGAACAGGGGTGCAGAAACAGGCAAGAGAGGTGCAGAAAGAGGGAACGGGGTGCAGAAACAGGCAAGAGAGGTGTGGAAAGAGGAAAGAGGGGTGCAGAAAGAGGCAGGAGGAGGGCAGACAAAAACAAGAGAGGTGTTGAAAGAAGCAAGAGAGGTGCAGAAAGAGGCAAGAGAGGTACAGAAACAGGCAGGAGAGGTGCAGAAAGAGGCAAGTGAGGCACAGAAAGAGGCAAGAGGGGTGCAGGAAGAGGGAAAAGAAGTGCAGAAAAAGAGAAGAGACGTGCAGAAAGAGGGAACAGGGGTACAGAAAGAGGCAAGAGAGGTGCAGAAAGAGGGAACAGGGGTGCAGAAACAGGCAAGAGAGGTGCGGAAAGAGGAAAGAGGGGTGCAGAAAGAGGCAAGAGGGGTGCAGAAAGAACCACCAGAGGTGCAGAAGGAGGCAAGAGGGGTGCAGAAAGAGGCAAGAGAAGTGCAGAAATAATCAACAGAGGTGCAGAAAGAGGTAAGAGAGGTGCAGAAAGAGGCAAGAGAGGTGCAGAAAGAGGGAACAGGGGTTCATATAGTGGCAAGAGAGTTGCAGAAAGAGGGAAGAGGGGTGCAGAAAGAGGCAAGAGGGTGCAGAAAGAAGCAACAGAGATGCAGAAAGAAGCAAGAGAAGTGATGAAAGAGACAAGAGTGTTGCAGAAACAGGCACATGAAATGCAGAAAGAGGCAAGAGAAGTGCTGAAAGAAGCAACAAAGCTGCAGAAAGAAACAAGATAGATGCAGAAAAAGGAAGAGAAGTGCAGAAAGAGGCAAGTGAGGTGTAGAAAGAGGCAAGAGTGGTGCAGAAAGAGGGAAGAGAAGTGCAGAAAGAGGGAAGAGACGTGCAGAAAGAGGGAACAGGGGTACAGAAAGAGCGGTGCAGAAAGAAGCAACAGGGGTGAAGAAAGTGGCAAGAGCAGTGCAGAAAGAGGCAAGAGAAGTGCAGAAAGAAGTAACAGAGGTGAAGAAAGAGGCAAGAGAAGTGCAGAAAGAGGCAAGAGAGGTGCAGAAACAGGCAGGAGAGGTACAGAAAGAGGGAACAGGGGTGCAGAAAGAGGCAAGAGAGGTACATAAAGACGGAAGAGGGGTGCAGAAAGAGGCAAGAGGGGTGCAGAGAGAAGCAACAGACGTGCAGAAAGAAGCAAGAGAAGTGATGAAAGAGGCAAGAGAGGTACAGAAACAGGCAAGAGAGGTGAAGAGAGAGGGAACAGAGGTGCATAAAGAAGCAACACGGGTGCAGAAAGAGGCAAGAGAAGTGCAGAAAGAGGCAAGAGATGTGCAGAAACAGGCAGGAGAGTTGCAGAAAGAGGGAAAAGGGGAGCATAAAGAGGGAAGAGACATGCAGAAATAGGGAAGGGGGTATAGAAAGAGGCAAGGGAGTTGCAGAAAGAGGCAAGTGAGATGCAGAAAGAGGCAAGACAGGTGCAGAAAGAGTCAAGAGAAGTGCAGAAAGAGGCAAGAGAGGTGCAGAAAGAGGCAAGTGAGGTGTAGAAAGAGGCAAGAGGGGTGCAGAAAGAGGGAAGAGAAGTATAGAAAGATGGAAGAGACGTGCAGAAAGAGGGAACAGGGGTACAGAAAGAGGCAAGAGGGGTGCAGAAAGAAGCAAGACAGGTGCAGAAAGATGCACGAGCGGTGCAGAAAGAGGCAAGAGAAGTGCAGAAAGAAGTAACAGAGGTAAAGAAAGAGGCAAGAGAAGTGCAGAAAGAGGCAAGAGAGGTGCAGAAACAGGCAGGAGAGGTGCAGAAAGAGGAAACAGGGGTGCAGAAAGAGGCAAGTGAGGTACAGAAAGACGGAAGAGGGGTGCAGAAAGAGGCAAGAGGGGTGCAGAAAGAAGCAACAGACGTGCAGAAAGAAGCAAGAGAGGTGATGAAACAGACAAGAGAGTTGCAGAAACAGGCAAAAGAAGTGCAGAAAGAGGCAAGAGAAGTGCTGAAAGAAGCAACAGAGGTGCAGAAAGAAGCAAGAGAAGTGATGAAACAGACAAGAGAGTTGCAGAAAGAAACAAGAAAGGTGCAGAAAAAGGAAGAGAAGTGCAGAAAGAGGCAAGTGAAATGCAGAAAGAGGCAAGACAGGTGCAGAAAGAGGCAAGAGAGGTGCAGAAAGAGGCAAGAGAGGTGCAGAAAGAGGCAAATGGGGTGCAGAAAGCAGCAACAGAGTTGCAGAAAGAGGAAAGGTGCAGAAAGAGGCAAGTGAGGTGCAGAAAGAGGCAAGAGGGGTGCAGAAAGAGGGAAGAGAAGTACAGAGAGAGGAAGAGATGTGCAGAAAGAGGGAACAGTGGTACAGAAAGAGGTAAGAGGGTTGCAGAAAGAAGCAACAGAGGTGCAGAAAGAGGCAAGAGAAGTACAGAAAGAGGCAAGAGAAGTGCAGAAACAGGCAGGAGAGGTGCAGAAAGAGGGAACAGGGGTGCAGAAAGAAGCAACACAGGTGCAGAAAGAGTCAAGAGGAGTGCAGAAAGGACCAACAGAGGTTCAGAAACAGGCAGGAGAGGTGCAGAAAGAGGGAACAGGGGTGCAGAAAGAGGCAATAGAGGGGTGCAGAAAGAGGATAGAGGGGTGCAGAAAGAGGGAACAGGGGTGCAGAAAGAAGCAATACATATGCAGAAAGAGGGAAGAGGGGTGCAGAAAGAAGGGAAGAGGGGTGCAGAAAGCAGCAAGGGGGAGCAGAAAGAAGCCAGAGAGGTACAGAAAGCAAGAAACGTGCAGAAAGAAGCAAAATGGGTGCAGAAAGAGGCAAGAGGGGTACAGAAAGAGGCAAGAGAAGTGCACAAAGAAGCAACAGAGGTGCAGAAGGAGACAAGAGAACTGCAGAAAGAGGCAAGAAAGTTGCACAAACAGACAAACAAGATGCAAAATGATGGAACAGGGGTGCAGACAGAGGCAAGAGAGGTGCAGAAATAGGGAAGAGGGGTGCAGAAGGAGGCAAGAGGGGTGCAGAAATTTGCAAGAGAGGTGCTGAAAGAAGCAAGAGGAGTGCAGAAAGAACCAACAGAAGTGCAAAAAGAGGCAACAGAGGTTCAGAATGTGGGAACAGGGTGCAGAAACAGGCAAGAGAGGTGCAGAAAGAGGGAACGGGGTGCAGAAACAGGCAAGAGAGGTGTGGAAAGAGGAAAGAGGGGTGCAGAAAGAGGCAGGAGGAGGGCAGACAAAAACAAGAGAGGTGTTGAAAGAAGCAAGAGAGGTGCAGAAAGAGGCAAGAGAGGTACAGAAACAGGCAGGAGAGGTGCAGAAAGAGGCAAGTGAGGCACAGAAAGAGGCAAGAGGGGTGCAGGAAGAGGGAAAAGAAGTGCAGAAAAAGAGAAGAGACGTGCAGAAAGAGGGAACAGGCGTACAGAAAGAGGCAAGAGAGGTGCAGAAAGAGGGAACAGGGGTGCAGAAACAGGCAAGAGAGGTGCGGAAAGAGGGGTGCAGAAAGAGGCAAGAGGGGTGCAGAAAGAACCACCAGAGGTGCAGAAGGAGGCAAGAGGGGTGCAGAAAGAGGCAAGAGAAGTGCAGAAATAATCAACAGAGGTGCAGAAAGAGGTAAGAGAGGTGCAGAAAGAGGCAAGAGAGGTGCAGAAAGAGGCAAGAGAGGTGCAGAAAGAGGCAAGAGAGGTGCAGAAAGAGGGAACAGGGGTTCATATAGTGGCAAGAGAGTTGCAGAAAGAGGGAAGAGGGGTGCAGAAAGAGGCAAGAGGGGTGCAGAAAGAAGCAACAGAGGTGCAGAAAGAAGCAAGAGAAGTGATGAAAGAGACAAGAGTGTTGCAGAAACAGGCACATGAAATGCAGAAAGAGGCAAGAGAAGTGCTGAAAGAAGCAAACAAAGCTGCAGAAAGAAACAAGATAGATGCAGAAAAAAGGAAGAGAAGTGCAGAAAGAGGCAAGTGAGGTGTAGAAAGAGGCAAGAGTGGTGCAGAAAGAGGGAAGAGAAGTGCAGAAAGAGGGAAGAGACGTGCAGAAAGAGGGAACAGGGGTACAGAAAGAGGGGTGCAGAAAGAAGCAACAGGGGTGAAGAAAGTGGCAAGAACAGTGCAGAAAGAGGCAAGAGAAGTGCAGAAAGAAGTAACAGAGGTGAAGAAAGAGGCAAGAGAAGTGCAGAAAGAGGCAAGAGAGGTGCAGAAACAGGCAGGAGAGGTACAGAAAGAGGGAACAGGGGTGCAGAAAGAGGCAAGAGAGGTACATAAAGACGGAAGAGGGGTGCAGAAAGAGGCAAGAGGGGTGCAGAGAGAAGCAACAGACGTGCAGAAAGAAGCAAGAGAAGTGATGAAAGAGGCAAGAGAGGTACAGAAACAGGCAAGAGAGGTGAAGAGAGAGGGAACAGAGGTGCAGAAAGAAGCAACACGGGTGCAGAAAGAGGCAAGAGAAGTGCAGAAAGAGGCAAGAGATGTGCAGAAACAGGCAGGAGAGTTGCAGAAAGAGGGAAAAGGGGAGCATAAAGAGGGAAGAGACATGCAGAAATAGGGAAGGGGTATAGAAAGAGGCAAGAGGGTTGCAGAAAGAGGCAAGTGAGATGCAGAAAGAGGCAAGACAGGTGCAGAAAGAGTCAAGAGAGGTGCAGAAAGAGGCAAGAGAGGTGCAGAAAGAGGCAAGTGAGGTGTAGAAAGAGGCAAGAGGGGTGCAGAAAGAGGGAAGAGAAGTATAGAAAGATGGAAGAGATGTGCAGAAAGAGGGAACAGGGGTACAGAAAGAGGCAAGAGGGGTGCAGAAAGAAGCAAGACAGGTGCAGAAAGAGGCACGAGCGGTGTAGAAAGAGGCAAGAGAAGTGCAGAAAGAAGCAACAGAGGTGCAGAAAGAGGCAAGAGAAGTGCAGAAAGAGGCAAGAGAGGTGCAGAAACAGGCAGGAGAGGTGCAGAAAGAGGAAACAGGGGTGCAGAAAGAGGCAAGTGAGGTACAGAAAGACGGAAGAGGGGTGCAGAAAGAGGCAAGAGGGGTGCAGAAAGAAGCAACAGACGTGCAGAAAGAAGCAAGAGAGGTGATGAAACAGACAAGAGAGTTGCAGAAACAGGCAAAAGAAGTGCAGAAAGAGGCAAGAGAAGTGCTGAAAGAAGCAACAGAGGTGCAGAAAGAAGCAAGAGAAGTGATGAAACAGACAAGAGAGTTGCAGAAAGAAACAAGAAAGGTGCAGAAAAAAGGAAGAGAAGTGCAGAAAGAGGCAAGTGAAATGCAGAAAGAGGCAAGACAGGTGCAGAAAGAGGCAAGAGAGGTGCAGAAAGAGGCAAATGGGGTGCAGAAAGCAGCAACAGAGTTGCAGAAAGAGGAAAGGTGCAGAAAGAGGCAAGTGAGGTGCAGAAAGAGGCAAGAGGGGTGCAGAAAGAGGGAAGAGAAGTACAGAAAGAGGGAAGAGATGTGCAGAAAGAGGGAACAGTGGTACAGAAAGAGGTAAGAGGGTTGCAGAAAGAAGCAACAGAGGTGCAGAAAGAGGCAAGAGAAGTACAGAAAGAGGCAAGAGAAGTGCAGAAACAGGCAGGAGAGGTGCAGAAAGAGGGAACATGGGTGCAGAAAGAAGCAACACAGGTGCAGAAAGAGTCAAGAGGAGTGCAGAAAGGACCAACAGAGGTTCAGAAACAGGCAGGAGAGGTGCAGAAAGAGGGAACAGGGGTGCAGAAAGAGGCAATAGAGGTACAGAAATACGGCAGAGGGGTGCAGAAAGAGGATAGAGAGGTGCAGAAAGAGGGAACAGGGGTGCAGAAAGAAGCAATACATATGCAGAAAGAGGCAAGAGCAGTGCAGAAAGAACCAACAGAGGTGCAGAAACAGGCAGGAGCAGTGCAGAAAGAGGGAACAGGGGTGCAGAAAGAGGCAAGAGGGGTTCAGAAAGATGCAACAGAGGTGCAGAAAGAGGCAAGAGAGGTGCAGAAGAAAGAAGGAAGAGAGATGCAGAAAGAAGCAAGAGAGGTGTAGAAAGAAGGGAGGTACAGAAAGCGGAAGAGATGTGCAAAAAGAGGCAAGGGGTGCAGAAACAAAGGTGCAGAAACAGGCAGGAGAGGTGCAGGAAGAGGGAACAGGGGTGCCGAAAGAGGCAAGAGAGGTACAGAAAGAGGGAAAGATGGAAGAAAGGTACAGAAAGACGGAAGAAGGGTGCAGAAAGATGGAAGAGAGGTACAGAAAGAGGCAAGAGGGGTGCCGATAGAAGCAACAGAGGTACAGAAAGAGGCAAGAGAGGTGCAGAAGAAAGAAGGAAGAGAGGTGCAGAAAGAAGCAAGAGAGGTGCAAAAAGAAGGGAGGTACAGAAAGCGGAAGAGATGTACAGAAAAAGGAAGAAAGGTGCACAAAGAAACAAGAGAAATTCAGAAAGAGGTACGAGAGGTGCAAAAAGAGGGAATAGGGATGCAGAAAGAGGCAAGAGGGGTGCAGAAAGAGCAACAGAGGTGCATAAAGTAAAACAAGAGAAGTGATGAAACAGACAAGAGAGTTGCAGAAAGAAACAAGAAAGGTGCAGAAAAAAGGAAGAGAAGTGCAGAAAGAGGCAAGACAAGTGCAGAAAGAGGGAAGGGGGTACAGAAAGAGGCAAGAGGGGTGCAGAAAGAAGCAACAGAGGTGCAGAAAGAGGCAAGAGAAGTGCAGGAAAAAACAACAGTGTTGCAGAAAGAGGCAAGAGAAGTTCAGAAAGAGGCAAGAGATGCAGAAAGAGGGAAGAGGGATGCAGAAAGGAGGGATGCAGAAGAGGAAGAGGGTGCAGAAAGCAGCAAGGGGGTGCAGAAAGAAGCAAGAGAGGTACAGAAAGAAGCAGGAAAGTGCAGAAAGAAGCAAAATGGGTGCATAAAGAGGCAAGAGGGGTGCAGAAAGAGGCAAGAGAAGTGCACAAAGAAGCAACAGAGGTGGAGAAGGAGGCAAGAGAGCTGCAGAAAGAGGCAAGAAAGTTGCACAAACAGACAAACAAGATGCAAAATGATGGAACAGGGGTGCAGACAGAGGCAAGAGAGGTGCAGAAATAGGGAAGAGGGGTGCAGAATGAGGAAAGAGTGGTGCAGAAATTTGCAAGAGAGGTGCCGAAAGAAGAGGAGTGCAGAAAGAACCAACAGAGGTGCAGAAATAGGGAACAAGGGTGCAGACACAGGCAAGAGAGGTGCGGAAAGAGGGGTGCAGAAAGAGGCAGGAGGGGGCAGACAAAAACAAGAGAGGTGCAGAAAGAGGCAAGAGGGGTGCAGAAAGAGTGAAGAGAAGTGCAGAAAGAGAGAAGAGATGTGCAGAAAGAGGGAACATGTGTACAGAAAGAGGCAAGAGAGGTGCAGACAGAGGGAACAGGGGTGCAGAAACAGGCAAGAGAGGTGCAGAAAGAGGAAAGAGGGGTGCAGAAAGAGGCAAGAGTGGTGCAGAAAGAACCACCAGAGGTGCAGAAAGAGGCAAGAGGGGTGCAGAAAGAGGCAAGAGAGTTGCAGAAAGAACCAACAGAGGTGCAGAAAGATGCAAGAGAGGTGCAGAAAGAGGCAAGAGAGGTATAGAAACAGGCAAGAGAGGTGCAGAAAGAGGGAACAGGGGTGCAGAAAGTGGCAAGAGAGTTGCAGAAAAAAGCATGAGAAGTGATGAAAGAGTCACGAGAGTTGCAGAAACAGGCAAAAGAAGTGTAGAAGGATGCAAGAGAAGTGCTGAAAGAAGCAACAGAGCTGCAGAAAGAAACAAAGGTGCAGAAAAAAGGAAGAGAAGTGCAGAAAGAGGCAAGTGAGATGGAGAAAGAGGCAAGACAGGTGCAGAAAGAAGAATGAGAGGTGCAGAAAGACGCAAGTGAGGCGCAGAAAGAGGCAAGAGAGATGTAGAAAGAGAAAAGAGAAGTGCAGAAAGAGGGAAGAGACGTGCAGAAAAAGGCAAGACAGGTGCAGAAAGAGGGAAGTGCAGAGCATAAAGAGGCAAGAGAGGTGCAGAAAGAAGTAACAGAGGTGAAGAAAGAGGCAAGAGAAGTGCAGAAAGAGGCAAGAGAGGTGCAGAAACAGGCAGGAGAGGTGCAGAAAGAGGAAACAGGGGTTCAGAAAGAGGCAAGAGAGGTACAGAAAGACAGAAGAGGGGTGCAGAAAGAGGCAAGAGGGGTGCAGAAAGAGGCAAGAGGGGTGCAGAAAGAAGCAAGAGAAGTGATGAAAGAGGCAAGTGAAATGCAGAAAGAGGAAGGACAGGTGCAGAAAGAGGCAAGAGAGGTACAGAAAGACAGAAGAGGGGTGCAGAAAGAGGCAAGTGGGATGCAGAAAGTGGCAACAGAGTTGCAGGAGGAGGAAAGAGGTGCAGAAAGAGGCAAGTGAGGTGCAGAAAGAGGCAAGAGGGGTGCAGAACGAGGGAAGAGATGTACAGAATGAGGGAAGAGACGTGCAGAAAGAGGGAACAGGGGTACAGAAAGAGGTAAGAGGGGTGCATAAAGAAACAGCAGAGGTGCAGAAAGAGGCAAGAGTAGTACAGAAAGAGGCAAGAGATGTGAAGAAACAGGCAGGAGAGGTGCAGAAAGAGGGAACAGGGGTGCAGAAAGAGGCAAGAGAGGTACAGAAAGATGGAAGACGGGTGCAGAAAGAGGTTAGAGGGTGCAGAAAGAGGGAACAGGGGTGCAGAAAGAAGCAACACAGGTGCAGAAAGAGTCAAGAGGGGTGCAGAAAGAACCAACAGAGGTGCAGAAACAGGCAGGAGAGGTGCAGAAAGAGGGAACAGGGGTGCAGAAAGAGGCAAGAGAGGTACAGAAAGATGGAAGACGGGTGCAGAAAGAGGTTAGAGGGGTGCAGAAAGAGGGAACAGGGGTGCAGAAAGAAGCAACACAGGTGCAGAAAGAGGCAAGAGGAGTGCAGAAAGAACCAACAGAGGTGCAGAAACAGGCAGGAGCGGTGCAGAAAGAGGGAACAGGGGTGCAGAAAGAGGCACGATAGGTACAGAAAGACGGAAGAGAGGTACAGAAAGACGGAAGAGGCAAGAGGGGTTCAGAAAGAAGCAACAGAGGTGCAGAAAGAGGCAAGAGAGGTGCAGAAGAAAGAAGGAAAAGAGGTGCAGAAAGAAGCAAGAGGTGTAGAAAGAAGGGAGGTACAGAAAGCGGAAGAGATGTGCAAAAATAGGCAAGGGTGCAGAAACAAAGGTGTAGAAACAGGCAGGAGAGGTGCAGGAAGAGGGAACAGGGGTGCAGAAAGAGGCAAGAGAGGTACAGAAAGACAGAAAGACGGAAGAGAGGTACAGAAAGACGGAAGAGGGTGCAGAAAGACGGAAGAGGGGTGAAGGAAGAAGCAACAGAGGTGCAGAAAGAGGCAAGAGAGGTCAGAAGAAAGAAGGAAGAAAGGTGCAGAAAGAAGAGAGGTGCAGAAAGAAGGGAGGTACAGAAAGCGGAAGAGATGTGCAAAAAGAGGCAAGAGAAGTGCAGAAAAAGGAATAAATGTGCACAAAGAAACAAGAGAAATTCAGAAAGAGGCTAGAGAGGTGCAGAAAGAAGCAAGAGTGGTTTGCGCACCATTAGTACCAATTTAACACCCACATTTAGCAATAATTAACAGGTGACCATTCCAGGTTTGCAAAGTGTAGGAGAGTAGGATCTGCTTCACATGGGTCCCCCACTTTTTGCTGATGCTTCACTGTTTTTCGACTTTAGTCTGGCTGGGGCCCTGCTAATCAGAACCCCAGCCTAGCTGCTTCCTCTCTAAAATGGTTTCCATGTGCCTTAGGCACATCTCTGATTGGAACCTGGAGTGCCCTTGTAAGTCCCTAGTATATTGTATACTATGTACCCAGGGCATAGGTACCTCAGAGGCCTGCCAGGGGCTGAAGCATGTATTGTGCCACCCCTGGAAGGCCAACCAAAAGGACACCACAGGTCTGCTACTGCAGCCTGGGTAAGATGGTGCATGCACTCCTTACAGTGATATAGGTTACCTATATCATTACATACATACACACATATAAACCTATAAGTCACTCCTATGGCAGGCCTTGTCAATCCTGAAGGCAGAGTGCATGGTTCCTATGTGAGAGGGTGCCCCTGCATGAGCAGAGCCCCTCTGCAGCGTTCGGAGACCCTTCTCTGATGCTGTTTGTAGTGCAGCCTGACCATATACTCTTAAGCGCATTATAACCTCGCGTTAAATGCTAACTTTGGGATGGCTGCATGGAAACATGTCGTGTTTTGTGTCAAACATCTTGGAATACTACCCCCGCCAGTTCTGGCGGCGCGGGTAGCATTCCACCCTTCTAGAGGGAGAGACATGTACACACCGGCCTGCCCGGTAACTTCTTTCCAAGCCCTGGCATCACAAAATGGATGCCGCTGCCACAGACACGAGTCTGGCCTCCTGCTGCTGACCGAAACTCTGGCAGGGGAGGCCTGGACAATAGGTTTCCTGTCCCAGGGAGGTGTAACCACCTCCCCAGACAGGATAGTGTGTATTGGGGCTGGGCGGGAGCACTCTCTGGTGCTTTGAAGTCCTGCACTGGGGGCACATTTGGTGTCCCTCTGCATACCCCAGTTCAAACCAGCTCAGGGGCTTCCAGCCCCTGCTCTGGCGCAAAACTGGACAAAGGGAAAGGGGTGTAACCACCCTCTGCCCTGACCCTCCCATAGGTGGGTCCCCAGAGTATGTCCAACCCCTAACTTGGTATAAGTATGGGACCCCAGTCCTTAGGACTTTAGATTTACCTGGACGAAACTCTGACACAGAATCCTGGACCTTCGATGCTCTACTTTAAGATTAGAGGACTGAAGAATCTCCCTTGGGGTCAAGGAGTGACTCCCCTGCTTGGCAGGCACCAACGAAGCAATTGTCTGGTCTGCATCGCTGAAGCTCCCGCTGGACGCCGAAGTCTTTGCATCACCAGAGGTGGATTTCCAGACTTCCCGAGGCTGCCCTGAGTCCCCAGCAAAGCTGAGGCCCGTAGCTGTCGTGGGTAATGTGGAACAATGACCCCTGGACACCGAGCACATTTGCAAGTGCATCCTCTTCGGGGTCTCCCACGAAGTTGTGCTTTGGGCTCCGAGTAGCCCCCGCCTTCAGCACCAACTGCACCGAATATCACTGGCCTCCACTCCACGAGTGTCCTGTGAGCCAGCTCCAAGTGCGTCCACTCAAGGCTCCTTCGCGGTCGCTAGTCCGTTGGCTAGTAGGCCCTCCCGAAGGCCAATGTTCATCTGCTTGGGTTTCCCTGGTTGCTCCAGGCGTGCCCTGACTTACCCTTGCTGGGTGAGTCCCTCAGACCTTGCTGGTCTGCACCACCGTCCTTCTTCTATTTCCACGAGACTTGCCGTTGCCAAGGCTTGTTGGGTTTAATCTGGTCGACGACACCCCTGCAATCGACAGACTTCGTGGGTCAGCTCGAATACAGCTCCTGTTCGTCATTGACGCCTCCTGGACCTCGTGGCTGAAGAGTCAAGACGACTGTCAACCTACCTGAAGCACTCGACATCGGTGGGCATCTGCTCATCGCCTTCCTGGTCACTGGCTAGTGACCCAGACTCTGTCCCCTCTGCTTTCTGGTTCTTCAGATCTACGATCCACCTTTGGATCCACCCAAACACTTTCGACTTGGCCGCCAGCAGCACTTTGCAGCAGATCGCCATTGAAAACGACGACGAAACCCGACCCGAAAGACACCTATGCACCCGGCTTCCCTGGGTGAGGTAACTCAAGTACCCCTGTGCTCCCATGGGTACAGACTCTAGAACAACCCAGTTCTAAAGGGGTTTGCTCCAAGTCCTCCTCTAAGTGTCCCTTTTCTTTAAAATTCCAACCGCGACCTTCCCCATAGAAGTCAACGGCGATTCGCGGCTGTGTTCTCACACTGCACGCGTCCCCGTGGGTCCCCTGTGTCACTACCTTGGGTGGTTCCTTGTGGTCCAAGCACTTCTACAGGCTCTAGGCCTTGTGTCTAGCTCAGTCGTGGTTCTTATACCACTTTATTGGTATATGGTTTGGTACGCCCCTAGGGCTCAAACGTGTATTTGTGCTATTACTGTTGATAACTAACTTATAACTTATGTATTTCGAACTCTAGCCTCATAAAGAGACTAGAGGGGTGTGTTTAGCAATAAATACATATATTTTGAATATATACCTGGTGTGGTCCTCTTTCATTTGGTCACTCAAGAGATTATAGACTGGTAAAACAAGCTGCTTTACATTCCTTCAAGACTTAGCCTGAAGGCTGCTCTCCAAAGCTACCACTAGGATAGCTTTCAATAAAGGTTGTCTTTAACCTATCTCCAATAAGGAGTTGTTTGGACTGGTGCAAGGTGCCCACTATAAATAGTGGACAGCATATGCCAGGCCAACTTCTCACACAAAGGGCCTTCCACCACTCTGTAACACTTGTCGCTGCATTTTTGATAATGTTTGAGCCGTTTGAGCTAGAAACAAGGTTTTTTGTTCAAATCTGCAGATTATGCAGCAGATGATGGATTATGTGGCAAATGCGGAAAATCAAACAGCCGGAGAAGATGGCCGCTTGCTAGCGTGGCTCCGGCACCGTTGACTGTCATCCCTCATTAATCCTGACATTTATCCTGACACAGGAGCTCCATTCCTGTGCATGTGTTCCCGGAGGTGGCTGGAAAGTGTGTTGCCCCTCTCGAATAAATCTGGCAGCGGAGAGAGCAACCGGCATTGCTGCGGCCTTGCGCTGCGAGTCCTCTGCAGGCTCACGTAGATCCGGTGCCCGGATTTGAGGAGGTGGGCCCTGGAGTGTGACCTGTGGGTGCAACGCGCTGTCGCCGGAGTGCGCGGCCCTCTGTAATGGGGGCCCAGCCACAGCGCCGTGAAGTGTACCTCATACTGCGGACTCTGGTGAGCGACCAGCTGGCTTGTTGGGACCGGTGTCGCTGCGGAGGCCTACATCCCTGCGGGCTGCGTGGATGTGCACGGGCGCCTCAGAGCGAGACAGGCCCTCGCGTGGGACACACACAGACTGGCTAATACCCCTAGGGGCTGTTGCTATGACACGCAGTGCGGATTGCACCACCACCTTGCATGGGCACCTCGGGGCGTGACGGGCCCCTCACATAAGGCTCGCACATTACAATAGCTGCAACGGGGCTGCCCCCTGCCATATTGTGTAGATCGCCACCCTGTCTGGGGATTTTCCTGTTCTGCCGGCTCTCTTGGGTTGGCTGAACGTCTCGAGGTGGCCACGAGGAGTGAACAGGTGCCGGACTTCGTTGCTGTAAATAATTAAGCCCTGCACTGCGCTGTCGGAGAGTGAGGACGTCACTGGGTCTTAACTTGGACATTTGTCACTGGACCTGAAATGGGCCTACAGGACATTAGTGCTATCCAGGTGAGACAGTCTGTATGCATGAGGACTGCTAATTGGCGCTGGTGTCCCTGGCTGGCCTGTGGCACTGCCCTTTCGCTACTGTTTCACAGAGGCGTATTGATAACCCGGTCCTGTGACTCAGCCCTCAGATAGTTCGCGCTCTGCGAGGCTTTGGTTCTACGATGGGGGGAACCCGACAGGCCACGTGTTAGTCACCGCGGTAGGCGGTGGCAAGTACCTCCGGTCATGGTCTCTACGGTCGCAATCCGGAAATGGCGACGAGCAAGGGCAGCCGAACCGCGCATCAGCAAAAAAATCGACAAGTTTGCCCTACAGATGTCACAGGAAGGGGGACAGCCAGCCCTAGGTTCGGAGCATGATGCCCAGCAGAAGGTGACTGAACAAGAACCACCCATGCTCCAGGATGTATTGGCAGCTATCAATGGAGTCCACACATCACTTGAAGGTCTAATTGCCTCAGTTTCCACTGACATTTCCCTCCTTAGAGTGGACCTCCGTAAAATGGACTCTCGGATGAAAGAGGTGGAGGATGTCACACAAGAAATTGTCGCTGATGTGTCCACACTGAAAAATCAAGTCTCTGTCCTACAACAAAAGACTAAGTTACTGGTGATCCAACTTGACGATTACGAAGGAAGGTCGCGAAGCAACAACGTCCGCATCCTAGGGGTCCCGGAGAGGGCCGAATGGCCACCAGGTGACCTCTTCGTGGAAGACCTTGTGACTAAACATCTGCAGCCCAAGCATCTTTCTAACTACTTCTCCAATGAGAGGGCTCATCGTAACCCGGGGTAGGCCCAAACCAGGGTGTTTAACTATCGTGACCGAGACCATATCCTCCAGACGGCCCGAAATGCCCTCCTCTAAAACTTGAAAACAGCACTATCACTTTTTTTCCCTGATTTCACTGCCAAAGTCCAGAAGTCCAAAGTCCAGAAACAAAGACGTGCCTTTTGGAAGTTAAAAATCTCTCAGGGAGAGAAATCAAGTACGCCATGCTGTTCCCCACAAAGCTGCGAGTTGAAGCAGAGAGTAAAAGCTGGTTCTTTGCAGACCCAGAGGAGGCGATGGAATGGCTCAATGGCTGGAGGAGGGTAGGAGAGAAAGGACGTTCTGAGCAGAAAGAATGATGAGCATTGATGCTGCATTATCAACAATAGCCCGGATATGGAGGTGATGGCCTATTAGGGTAGGAGATCTTGGAATATATCCAGGAGGCCTGCACCCAGTTCCGCCTCAATGACAATCGACTGGAGACTCACACAGGGCTGTATTATTTGTGATGGGGTTGCCGGAGTGTGAATTCGAAATGGACTGTTTGATGTATCAGAGCCCGGTATGGCCCCGCCGCCAGTTGAGATGGGACATAACTGATCTATGGACCTGAGGAGTCGTAGTCTGGGGCTGCGATGAGTATATTTCACTGTAAAAAAGGGTTCCTGTGGCCTATATCTTTACATCTGTTTAGTAGGGATGGGGGGACGGGTTGAGCTCACGGTTCCTTTATTGCAGGGGTGGGAGAGCGACGGGCACTCTGCACTGTTGGGGAAGCGGGTCACCAGATTCCGTCATGCAGGGAAGCAGGGAGGGGGTGTTCTGGGTGGGTGGGGTTGTAGATTAGTTGGTTGTTTTAGTTTAACAGAACGAGGTAACATTCAGATAATGTTACAAAGGCTGCTCGAATCAGGCACACTGAAGTTTGATGCTTACACAATGGGGTCTTGGGATTGTTTCTCCTCTCAGATTTCAGTTAACGCTCGGTTGTTGACCCATTGGCTAACGTGCTGCATGAACACTCATAATCCGCATCACTATCATAGTTTTGGTGAGATGGGTACCCCGTTACTGATATATATGGTTTGCTCTCGTCCCTCTATCAATGGGACCAATAGTAGAACTTAAGTTCCTGATGTGGAATGTAAATGGGTTGGGGGATAAACTGAAACGGGCATAGTTCTCCAATATCTAAAGAGACAGGCTCCTGATCTAGCCCTCTTGCAGGAAACCCACTTGATTGGCAATACGTGTAAGGCCCTCAGCAGATGGGGGTATCAGCTGATTGCGCATTCTGGGTTCACTTCGGGTTCCCGTGGGGCAGGAGTGCTTTTACATAAAAACTGCCCCTACATGGTGAAGAAAACTTGGGTTGATGAACACGGCTGGTTTGTGGCGATGTCCGGCTCTTGGGAGGGTAAGACTCAATGTACTCTCGGTCTATGTCCCCCGCGTTGCAGCAATCCACTCTGAGAGACCGTAGTAAACTTATTCTCGATCTTCCAATTGGCACTCTAGTGATTGGGGGAGACTTCAACCTGGCAGTAGATGGTTTGCTGGACCATTTGCCCCCACGCAGAGACCCTGTCTCTGGGTCTAAATTATCTGAATTTCTATCGGCCCTCAGCCTTGTTGATGTCTGGCGACATTTTAACCCCACGAAGTCGCAGTTCACTTTTCATTCCGGGGACTACAATAGTCAGTCGCGGATAGACTATATGCTAACACATGCACAGGACCTTCACGAATTCAGCGAGGCGCGCTGCTTGGCTTGGGGAATTTCAGATCATTCCCCTATTCTCACCAAGATAACCATAGGTCCGCAGACTAGATGTACGACCTTGACTATAAACCCATGGGTGCTCAAGATACCACATGTCAAGGTGGCAGTGATTAAAGATAGCAAAATGTATTTTAAAGAAAATGTCGGTTCGTTGCCTCGGCCTAGATCCTGTGGGGTGCCTTCGGGACTGTCATAAAGGGGAGAGCCCTCACCCTGATGGTAGGCCACAAGTTAGAAAAAGAGAGCAATTATCGAGATGGGTGCATCAAATACCGGGGCCCAAGGTGGAGGAAATCACCAATCCTCAACAGATAGCAGAAACATTTGCCACTCATTTCGACTCGGTCTATACGTCAACTGCGACAGTCTCGTCGCCTGAAGCTCAGGAGTTTCACTCGACCATCAATGTCCCCTTTTTGTCTGCGTGAAGACAGGGATTCTCTTGAAGGAGATCCCACTGAAGAAGAAATCCAATTGGCCATTCGGGACATTCGCTCGGGCAGGGTTATGGGACCCAATGGACTCCCAATCGAGTTTTAAAAATCAACAGCTTCCAAACTATCTCCCCATTTCTGCCAAATGTATATGGAGAGTTATGAGAAAGGGGCTTTGCCAGAGGAGATCCGATTAGCCACGATAGCGGTCATCCACAAACCAGGTAAACCGCCTACTGACTGCAAGGCATATAGGCCTATTTCTCTACTCACTACGGAAGCTAAGATACTTGCCAAATTACTTGCCAATAGACTTATTCCCTGCTCGCTGGGCTGATCCACCCAGATCAATCAGGTTTTATGCCAGGCCGAAATACTGCCCTGAACTTACGTCGCCTACACGGAGTGTTGGGCAGACAGCAGACGATCAGAGAAGATGTGGCCCTGCTTTCCCTGGATGCCCAAATGGCCTTTGACACTATTGAATGAAATTACCTGTTTGCGGTCCTAGAAAGAATGGGATTTGAGCCCAATTTCATAAATTGGGTCAAACTGTTGTATGCCAGCCCAACCGCTCAAGTGGCGGTGAACCAGCACACATCTAGAAAGTTTCAATTGGGAAGGGGAACCCGGCAGGGATGCCCCCTATCGCTCCTAATAATTGCTTTAGTACTTGAGCCCCTGGTGGCCTGGGTGAGGGGTGACCCGCTGATTCGTGGACTCAAATGGACCAATGGTCACGAGGATAGAATATCATTATATGCAGATGATATACTGCTATACATGGCCTATCCGACATCTACCCTACATCGTATCCTCCATATCGTCCGCATATTTGGCAACCACTCGGGTTACATCATAAACTGGTCCAAATCACAATTATACTCACTATATGGCCCGCCGCCACACATACCGAGGGACTATCAGATCCCTGTAGCACTGGAGGGCTTTCGCTACTTGGGCATTTATATTACGACTGATTCCTCCCGTTTTTATGACATAAATCTGCAAGGCCCCTGACACGCTTAGGTGCTGATGTTAAACACTGGCATTCCCTTCCTCTCACTCTACTGGGATGCGCTGCCCTTTTAAAATGTTGGCGCTGCCCCGTTTCCTCTATGTGCTGCAAAATACCCCATATAGGATCCCCGACTCCTATTTCTCCAGTATTGACAGAGCCGTGCGCACCCTGTTGTGGGATGGACGGGCCCCACGAATAGCGTTGCACAAACTATCTGCAGGATGGTATGACGGGGAGATTGAGTTACCTGACCTCCGGTTATATTATCAGACGTCTCAACTAGTGGCGATTAATCGCTGGGCTCATGGGGACAGGGGTGATCTGAGTTTCTGCACTGACTGGTGGCTCATGGGACAGAGCGGATTTAATAGAGCACTCTACACGAATCCCACAAAACTGTGCCTTTTGGACCGACAGCACGCACGGTCGAAACCTGGCATAAGGTTAACAAAAAATTAGGTTGGCACAATAAAATCATGCGCGCAACGCCTCTCTGGGAACCTGAACAACTGGGACACTTAGGTACTTGCCCCGGGTTCGACAAGTGGGATCTTATAGGTATCTCACGGGTGGAAAACATGTGGAACTCTAAGGGATTGATCACTTTTGCCACCCTGTAGAAAGAATACGACCTTGCACCGACCGAAACATTCAGATATCTACAGATCAGCCATCTGCTCAAAGCAGCTATAACAGGGGGCGATCCACCTCCTGAGGCCTCCCCGCTAGATTAATACTCAACCCCATGGACAGGAAGGCCATCTCCCTCACATACAAAAAATTGATTAACGACCGCCCTGACCCCTTAACGCGCTTGCGGCAGCATTGGGAGGCGGATCTGGGAGAACTGGATGAGGATGATTGGCGAGACGCCCTGGCTTCACCTAGAGAGGTGGCCATTCCCATGAGACTGCGGTTGGTCCAACTTAAAATCCTGCACCGAGACTATCTTGCCGCGCGGGTGTTGGTCAGGATGGGAAGGAGGACCCGTCCTTCTTGTCTCAGACACTGTCACCAGGAGGGGACCTTCTATCATACAATTTGGGAATGTCCAGTTACCCAAATATACTGGAAAGCTGTTACCACACAATTAAATAACGCTGGGGTAAAAACCTGACGACATCCCTGAAGCTCTGTCTATTGAATATTTGGGATGCCACTGACCTCACCCAGACCGAGAAATCATAGGTTTCGCTGGGATGGGCCATTGCAAAATGAAACATCGCACAGAGATGGGGTGTGGGGGTGGCGCCGTGTGTTAGAAACTGGGCCAATGATATGGACAGAGCCATGATTGCGGAGAAAGATGTTTTTAAGCGCAGAGGATGCCCCCAGAAGTGGGACCGTTTGTGGGCAGCATGGAACACTTACCGGGGAGACATTTGTTTATCTCCTACGGTTGAATTACGCCGTGGCGAATCTGGATTGCATGACTTACTTAATGCTATTGGAGAAATACCAGATTGATGTGTCAAAGTGGGATGATGTACGCACAATAACATATGTACGCTTTATATCTGATTGTGGCTTTTTGGATGAACTGCATCGCTGTGTCTGTTACGATCAATAAAAAGTTTTTTTTTTTAAATCTTCAGATTATGCAGCAGATGGTGGATTATGTGGCAAATGCGGAAAATGTCTAATTATGCAAAAATCGGTGCAGCTGAACAGTGGCATAATTCCAGTGGCCCTGCTCATACCTCCGACTAGGTCCAGAAATGCTCCTCAGTGGTTCCTTCTTTTTTTGTCTCATTGAGTTTATAGTTTAGCTTCTATGGAAACGAGGAAGACTAAACCTGTGGTTAGCACTCCACACAGACTACCATACCACATAATTACTCTCCAAAACACATAATCTCACTCTACATAATTCCTATACACTAAATACCACATACTTTCTATCCACATAATTCCACCACACACAAAGTATATTCACTCCACTCCAAAAACATTAGTAAAAAACTTTTACATTTACAACGCCATTAGCCGTAACTGTCGCAAATGCGAGACCTATTACATTCCAAATGCTTCTTTAACTAGTAGTCGCGTTTGCAGAGTGCTGGAGAAAGGGGCTGGGCCTCCGACCAGCGCTCAGGAATTCCGCTGCATAGGATTTACAAGAGGTACCAGGAAGGCTTCTTGGCCCCAAAATCTCTCAGGAGTAAAGTGGACTTCATCCCCAACCAGTAGTGTGCCAGAAGGCGCGTTTGCAGAGTGGTGGAGAAAGGGGGCGTGGCCTCCGAAGACTTCTTAGCAATCCCACTGTATGGGACTTACTGGAGGTAACAGGAGGGTAGTTGGCCCCCAAGGACATCCTTTGGGGCCAACTACCCCTTCTATTACCTCCAGTAAGTCCCGCAAAGCAGGATTGCTAAGTTCTCATAGCAGGCCACACCCCCTTTGCCCACCACTCTGCAAACGCGCTCCCTGGCACGCTCTTGGATGGGGTTAGAAGTCCCCTTCGCTGCTGGGGGTCCCTAAGGGCCAACTAACCTACCTGTTACCTCCAGTAAGCCCCACACAGTGGGATTGCTGAGAGGTGGACACAGGCCATGCCCCCTTTCTCCACCACTCTGCAAACGCGCCTCCAGGTGTGCTCTTGGTTGGGGAATGAAGTCCCTTGCCTCCTGAGGGTCCCTGGGGACAACTAGCCCTCCTGGTATCTCTAGTAAGCCCCACACAGTGGGACTGCTGATAGGTGGTCCAAGGCCACACCTCTTTTACACCACTCTGCAAACGCAGCTCCTGGCGCACTGCTGCTTGGGGGATGAAGTCCACTTTAGTCCTGAAGTCCTCAGGACACAAGGGGACCTCATTGCCCCACCAGCAGTGCGCCAAGAGGCCCGTTTGCAGAGTGGTGTAAAAGGGACATGGCCTCGTACCACCTCTCAGCAATCCCACTGTGTGGGGCTTATTGGAGGTCCCTGGTGGCCTAGTTTGCCCTCAGGGACCCTCAGTAGAGGGTGGGGACTTAATCGCCCAACGCAGAGTGCGCCAGGAGGAGCGTTTGCAGAGTGGTGCAGGGAGGGGCGGGGCCTCTGGCGAGCTGCCGGTTTCTTTTTAATTTTAGGGAGGTGGGGCTGCGTGGCCCCCTTCCCTAGATCCTTTGGGCCCTGGGGACCCCATCCCCGGTGCCTGAGCCATTTTTGTTTGTTTTAAATGTGAAAAGGGAGGAGGCCCGAGGCCCCCTCCCGAGGCCGATTACGGCCCGGGACCCCATCCCCTGGGGCTAGGCCTTTCTCCATTTTTATATCTTAAAGGGAGGGGGCCATGCGGCCCCTCCCCAGGCTGATTTTGGCCCCGGGAACCCCATCCCCAGGGCCCGGCAAAGTTTTTTATGGAAGGAGCCACGTGGCCCCCTTCCCTTGGCCACTTTTGACCCCAGGGACCCCATCCCCGGGGCATGCCCAGCCTTTATTTTTTTAATTATGGAGGGGGTCACGTGGCCCCCTCCTGAGGCTGATTCTGGCCCCGGGGAACCCATACCCCGGGGCCTGGCCTTATTTATTTATTTTTTAAATATTTAATTTAAAAGGGAAGGGGGCCGTGTGGCCCCCTTCCCTGGGCCACTTTTGGCCCCGGGACCCCATCCCCAGGGCCTGGCCTCATGTTGGGGACTGTGGGGGAGCCACAATGCCCCACAGTCCCTGCTGGCTCCCCCATCCTGTGGGAGCCGGCATTGCTTTGGACAAGGGGAGCTGCTGACATGCAGCTCCTTGTCCAAAAGCAATTCTGCTTTGGTTCATGGAAGCGAGAGCTTCTGGAGCCGGCCCTGGGGGTGGCAGTCCCCACGGCCATGGAGGGCTCCAAGAGGGGGCAGCGCATCAACCAGAGAAAGATTCAAAAAATGCATGTTAATGACGGCGACCTTGATGACTGCTAACTTTTTGCAGCTGAACACAACCAAAACTGAGATTGTGTTGTTTGGGAAGGCAGAGGAGCTGTGGTATACAGATTGGTGGACTGCGTGAGCTGGGTGACCCTCCGACCCCCAAAAATGAAAAATGTAGGTATCACGGTGGATGAGAAACTCTCCATGGAGCAACACGTGAAAAGCATTTCAGGCACGTGTTTCAGGCGTGATGCTTATGCTCAGAAAGATCTTTCCTTGGCTGCCCCTCTCTGCAAGAAAGTCGCTTATTCAGGCATTACTAGTAAACAGGCTGGATTATAGTAATTCCCTACTGGTAGGGATTAGGGAAGATCTTCTCTCTAGACTGCAGGTCGTGCAGAATACTGCTGCATGTCTTGCTCTTAATCGTCCATCCCGTTCGCCTTCGGAACCTTCTCCTGCGCCAACTTCATTGGCTGCCAATTAGGATGCGAGCATTATTCAAGCTGCTGTGTCTGGTATTTAAAACTCTACAGGGGCATGGCCCGGCCTACCTCAGCAAAAAGCTTATACCTTACACTCCGTGTCGGCAACTGAGGTCGAGCAATCGGCGGCTGTTGTGTCCAATGAGGATCAACAAAATCAGAATGGGAGGTCGCTCTTTTTCTTACCTTGCGTCCTCCCACTGGAATAAGCTACCTGACCACATTCGTGAAAGCCCCTCCTTTGGGCTGTTCAAAAAACGGCTCAAAACCTGGTTGTTCAGTCACTAATCAGCGGTTCTCTCCATTACTCCTCTAATATTGTGGCGCCGAGAGATCCCCGTGGGATGATTTGTTTTGCGCCCAACAAATACTAATAATAATAATATGTATGTAGCCCCGGGAGGTGGTGGTCCCCGGAGCCGGGGTCCGCAACGGACCCCTGCATTAGCATAATCTGTGCCCAGAGGAGCAATGTAGTGCACGCTTCTGACTCTGAGGGCACCCGTAATGCAATAGTGTACATGCAGGTAATTAGGTGCTTGAAGAAAGGATTAATCAATAAGGACAACAGTTCCTATTCTGTCAGTGCTTCTGGAAAGGAAGGGAACAATGTTCTTAGTATATGTTTGAGGTTATAGTATCTAAGTGTATCAAGAGCCAAGGAATTTGATAAGCCCAGTAAGTTGTTTGAGTGAAATACATTTTTATTCGGGAATAGCTACCCCATAAGCCGAATTGTCCTTCTGTGTAGCAAGCGAATCAATGTCACTCTGTGTTCTATATGCATGTATAGGTAATGTGTAATTTTGGCCGCAGTCGAATATTTGGATAGACCACCCCCCAACTTGGCCAGTTGCGCCCAAGCCCAGCCTTTTACTGTGTATCTCTCTATCCAGCTGGGTTTTTCACTGATACAGTGTCGCCTGGATGGGGCCGGCTTTGCCAGTCCACACTCTAAGTCACAATGCAAGATTTTTTTGATATTATGAATCCAGTGGTGGGCAAATTGAGCCTGTGCCACCAGACAATAAAGATTGAAGTTTGGGGCACCAAACCCACTATGTTCATTGGGTTTTTGCAGTCAGGTCCAGAAAGCATCATTTTTGTGAGTTGATGTAAGTAGTTTTTAAGAAATTGAGATTTTCTTCATATATATATTTATATATCAGTGATATCAACAGTGATGTCAGCTTTGATGTCACCAACCATGTCATGAGTGATGTAATATGTGAGGTCATAAGCAGTGCATTGAGGGGGCGTACGTTTTAGTTAGCTCAGGTAACTACAACTGCTGATTTTCACTGGTTTTGTACGAGTGAAATCTGAGGCTAATTATAACGTCCCTGTAACCTTTGGTTTTTTCAGTGAATTTCAATGGTTTTTTAACTTTTTCATTCTAACTGTAACCTGCCACCAGTGAGAGTGGGTGTGTTTGTGTGTCTGTGTGGGTCTGTGAGTGGGTGTGTGACTACCTGTGTGAGTGTGTCGGTGAGTGACTTTGTGGCTCTGTGAGTGGGTCTGTGAGTGCCTGTGTGGGTCTGTTAGTGGGTGCGTGAGTGCCTGTGTGGGTCTGTGAGTGTGTCTGTGAGTGTCTGTGTGGCTCTCTGAATGGGTATGCGAGTGCCTGTGTGGCTCTGTGAGTGGGTCTATGAGTGCCTGTGTGGGTCTATTAGTGGGTATATGAGTGCCTGTGTATGCCTGTGAGTGGGTGTGAGTGGAGCTAAGCATTTTGAGCATTTGCATACTTAGAGTATTTAAAAGGGAGAACATGGACGCTGCTCTCACCAGGAGAAGACAAGAAAGATACAACTCATCACATTCACTACAAATCAAATTATGCCCAATAGATCAAAGATGAATTCACCTCATATCGTTTTTCAACATGGAAGATGAGAGGAAACACACTTGCTTTGCCTTCGCCAAGCTGAAGTTAGGATCGTTTGAGCTTTACTGAAGTGGAGCTTCAACTGGGGCACCTGCTATGTTTGTATTTGTAAGTGCTTCCTGTTGAGGTTTAATTTCTGTGAAATCAGCACCAGGGCCAGAAGCAAACCTCTTTATTTCTAAGAAGAGTCCCCAGTTTTGCTGAAAATGTCAACCCAACTGGAGTACTTTCATTTGGTTAATTAGTAAGTGCTACCTTGTTGGGTCTCATGCATAGTCCATACTACAGCTGTATAAAGGACCACAAGGTGTGCATGTAATTTCCAGCAATATGATTGTTCCGCGACATAAATCCTCATCAAGACAACATGAAGAGACTACAAGGAGGTGAATCTCCACCAAACAGGGGTACTTCCCTTAACTAAATCATGTAAGTGCATTTTTGCTTGGTGGAGATGCCCTCATATTCCTCTGTATCAATAACGCATCACCAAAATCAGTGGCAACTGAGGGCCTTTGGTTAAGCTGTCCCTCAACGTGGGAAAAGGCGGGAAGACTTTTGCATACTGCTAAGGAAAAAGGGGCTTGGCCAAAAGGGCAGAGCTTGCTGATGATTTTGGGCATTTGCGTACTCAGAGTAATTTAAAGGGAGACTCATGGACTCTGCTCTCACCAGGAGATGACTAGAAGGAAATAACTTGTCACAGTCACCACAGATCAGATTGTATTCCAATACATCAACAATGCAGTCACCTCCATTCCCCAACCCCAAGAAGTTAGAAGTTTTTTTATTAAACAAAGGGAGAGGGGTCGAGCAGCCTCTCTCCCCAGGCTGATTTTGGCCCTGGGGATCCCATCCACGGGGTGCGATCAAAATTCAATGGGGATCCTCCCTGGGCCTATTGCGGCCCCAGGGAACTCATCCCCAGGGGCCCAGTCAAAATTCAATAGGGCACTGGCCCCCTCCCCGGGCCAATTTCAGCCCCGGTGAGTCCATCCCCCAGGGCCCGGTCACAGTTCTCTGGGTACAATGGAGCCCACCCAGGGCACCCAGTGTGCATGTTGGGGACCGCTGGTGGAGCCTCAAGGCCCCCACTGTTCCAGCCGGCTTCCCCACCATCTGAAGGAGCTGGCATTGCTCCTGCATGCAGGGAGCTGCTAACCATGCAGCTCCCTGCATGCAGGAGCAATCCTTTCGTCTTTTTCCCTGCCTGCATGGCAGCAGGCATGGTACCAGATGAAAACTCTGCTCCCGACAAGCAGGAGTGGTTTGACAGATTCCGTGTGCTGGGAGCGGAGTTTGTGTGTGCTCTCGATTGGCTGGAGCTATCACAGCTCCTGCCAAGCAAAAACAAACTTCTATGTACTGGGGTGGGCATCCTGGGACATAGCTGAAGCTGGCCCTGGGGGTGGCTGTCCCCTGACCTAATGCCCCCCTCCTTCTGTTTCCACGGGCTGACCCAGGAGAGGTGGTGGTCCACAGGGCCCAGGGGGATTTGTGTGGCCCCCTTTTAATAGTTTGTTTGCCCCAGGTAGGTGGTGGTCCAGGGGGTTTCTAACAGTCCGAGGAGGAGTGTTCACACTGCCCCCTCTATTTAATATATAAAGCACTGGGGAGGTAGCGCCCCTCCTTTTCTTTTTATGCCCCCAGCCCCTGGCCCACCAGGGGCTATACAGTAAGCAAGCGCAGGAGCCCTCGCTTGTTTTTTTAATTTTTGACATATATTCATGACTCTGATGTGAATTTACAATTTTATTTTTTAATGCCTTTTCATCCTGCGGGGTTGCTAGGGGACCCCAGCACCAGAGCTAGGTGGTCAAGGTGATCCTACCCTGCACACTTTTCTTTACTTTTGACCTTTTGGGGGATTTGACTAAAGCGGAGTCCTAAGATGGCTGCCAACACTTTCTTGTTAACCCCTTCCGTGCTCATGACGAGCTCAGCTCGTCATGCTGCGCGGTAGCGCTAGTGCGCATGACGAGCTGAGCTCGTCACGATCTCCACCCGCGATCGGAATGTCCCGCATACGAGCGGAATTCCGATCACGGTCAAGGGGTTAAAGGGTTGGCAGCCAATCAGATTTCAGCATGGGTACTGTCAGATCCTTGGAGGATCAGCTTCCCTATACATACAAATTTGGTTTTCTTTTAATATTTTGGAAACTACTGAACGAATTTACACCAAATAACAACTAGCATTTGCAATGCAAATCGGTCTCGCCTTTGGGACCTTATAAGTGTTTAGCCATGCATCATATTATCGCACATTTCTGCAATGGACTGGGTGGAAGTGATTATAAGTGTGGCATTAGATCAGGGGAGTGAACGTGGCATTTGACCTCTTAGGAGTTGTCTGAAGATCAATACATTAAATTATTGATAAACTTTAATTACATTTATAATAAGTGGAGCCTACAAAGAGGTTTGTGTACGTTTCTGTAAATTAACATGCATGCTATGCAGTGTTTGAGGTGCACAGAGAAAGAGAAAGTCAGACATTGTCAGAGCAGGGAGGCTTTGTCTGGGGACAGGTGTGTAATGGGAGAGAGGAGGGGGTGAAAGACAGGAGGAGAAATACAAGAGAGAGTGGGGCAATTAAAGTGAGAGAAAAGACAGCATATGATTGGGGAGAAGTGATAGTTCTTATTGTAGTTAGGGAAGTGCCCACTGCGAGGTAAGGCAGTGATACATGCAATGAAACATACCTGGGAAGTACAGTAGGTTGCACTAATGGTATAAAACTTTTAAACTGTTAGTGGGAATTGAACTAGTCTGTGTTTGGTAAATCTGATGACTGACGAGAGGTGTGGTGCAGCGGTGGAGAGGTGTGCTGCAGTGGCCAGGGCGGCTGACTTCGGAGCACAGGGTTCACGGTTCGATCCCGGCTCCGCCGGCGGCGGCAGCTCAGCACCATGTGACTCTGGGCAATAGCTCACTTAATTTCCACGACAGCCCCCAGCACCTTGAGACTTTTAGGGGTGAGTAGTTCGTGCTTTACAAATACCGGATTGATGATTTTTATTTTATTTTAAGGCTTTGCTGATGACTAAGGCTTTGCTATGACTAGGGCTCCCGGTTTTATGGTATTTATTTTTTTGCCATTTCCGTCTGTGTTTATCCATATTTATTTTTTGGGCATTTTTTCTGTATTTATCCACATTTATTTTTGCCACAAGCAAAAGACGACGCTACAGCTAGTATTTTTCCACATTTATTTAAATTGACAATGCACACCTGCGCCCGGTTGTTATTGGTCAACACAATACATTCATCTGAAAACTTTGCCATTGTAGTACAAGCACATGTGCATTTCAAGAGACTTTGAGGACATTGAGGCTCTTTCTGGTTTGTTAATGAAATGAAGACCACTGAAAACCCATTCAATATTTGCTGATGATACTGGAATGGCCAAAAGATTCAAAGAAAGATTACACAGTGTTGGCCATTCTTGCTTCTGAGAACGCCAGTATGTCATTGCACTGATGTCTTTTGTGGGATAGGGTGCATTACATATTTCTTGAATTCTTCTTCTACAACATTCATTACATCATCAGAAGCTCCAACCAACATGAATAAATCTTTGTAATCATTGAAATCCTGACTAAACTGAACTTTCTTGAATGGGTCCAGGATTGTAACCCGTTTCCAAAAAGAGCTGTAACTCATTTGCCCAGTTATGTTACGAGCTAGGACAGCATCCCACTTGTTTTTCAGTGCATCTTTAAAAGTAATCATCTCTTTTATTAGGGCATTTGCTTTCTTTGTGGTAACATTTGCAATAGACTGGCGATCATTGGGTCTTGCGTATAGTCTTGCCCCAATGCCAAAGCCATGTCAACATCTATGGCTGAATATATTTGGTGGGCATGTGTTTCTTCTGACTCGAGCTTCTTCTGAATGTTGATGATACCAGTGAGAGTTTTAACAATGAAATGCAACTTCACATAGAACGATTGGTGGTTTGCACTGTTGGGGCCGAGTAGTTTACGTAGGTGATCAATTTTGGATCCAGTGGATTCTTCATTGTTTACAAAAGCAAGGAAGTAGTGCCATATTTCCAAAAGTCTTACTGCTCCCTCATACCAGCTGAACCATCGGATCACAACAACCGCCCTTGGATATCTCATTCTCCCGTCTACATTTCCTTGCGAATAAATGCGTTTTAAGTTTCGCGCATACTTAAATACTGCTCCAGCCTTTATAACAAAATCATACATGTCCCGGTTCTCAGGCTGAGACAGAGCATAGGAAACAGCAGCATGTATAAGATGACATGGATCTTTTATATGGATGGAATTAATCCTCTGAGCAGCGCGCAAATCAGTTACTGCCTTTGTCATATAGGATGCAGAATCAGAACATATTGCAACAAGATCATGCCATGATTTACCCAACTTTTGAAGCACACTGTATACAATTAAGGCAATTTTAGCAGAATTACACTCATCAGACACAGTGATGTCAACTAAGGCTGAACGGCGACCCTTTTCTTCATCATCACAGTAATATGTGACCAATGTTCCAATGGCTGGGTCACCATGCACCTCTGTGGTTTCGTCAATTGTTAAAGAGATAGGGACATTTGCTACAGCTTGACGTATGTTTCCAAGCTGTGCTTCAAACACTTCGGGGAGATATTTTTCATACATTTGGCTGGATTTGCACATTGTCCTTGCTGCAGGGCACAGCTGCCTAATCAGCTCTGCAATTGGAACATCAGTCTGGTGAAGTGGAACACCACCTTCACACAGAGCTTTCACAAACTTGTGCGGGATATCCGCAGCCACTTCAATATTTTGGCGTGCACGAGTTGTGCATTGCTCCATGGTCATTTGCTCCATGCAGGCCTTCTTTACGACTGGAGAAGAAAGTCTCTCGTGGGTTTTGCTGCTCAGGTGGGCTTTGATATTATCCGCTGCCCTGTTTTCAATGTCAACAGTTGTTCGACATGACTTGCAGGTGAACATTTTCATCCCTTTAAGGGATACAGCTTCAAATTCTGCATACTCCTGTACGTAATCGTCAATGTCCTTGCGTTTGCTGCCCATCTCTATAAATGTAAGGATTCAACAATTAAGCAGCCATTGGTTTGATGTTTAAAATACTGTATGTGACCATGACAAAACACTCAGCCATTATCTGCACTGCGGAATTGGGTATGTAGGAATTTTACCCCAAAGACATTAAATCCATCAATGTTTCTCGTTGATCTTAGCTTGTACATTTTTAGTTGCAAATAGTTTCTTCTTTATCAAAATATGTTCACATATACCAATTGTTTCTTCATTGATATATTCACACACTCACTCAATAAGTTGATTTATAGAGCTCAGCGAATCACCTGAGAGGGTGTCCAGGCACTTGCAGGGTCCCAGAGACTCATTTAAATAGCCAGGTCTTAAGATCATTTTGAAATTCCAGAATAGATGGGGCAGTCTGGAGCTGGAGGGGAGGTTGTTCCATGTCTTCGCTGTGAGATAGGAGAAGAAGTATCCTCCGCTCGTGCTTCTGCTGATGCGGGGAGTGTGGGCGAGCGAGATGGAGGCGATGGTGACGTGCTATGTAATCTGACCTCTGCAATCTTTTTTGCTATTGGTAATCTATCTGTCATATCACAAAAATAAATGATGCAAAAGGACATCATGGCCAAACTATGAAAAAGAATAACTTTCGAAATTGGCCCCTTAGGGCAGAAAGACTCACAGCAGGGGAACTTTCGAAATTGGCCCCTTAGGGCAGAAAGACTCACAGCAGGGGTTGCCTTATTGTTCCGGATTTCCTCTGAGTTAAAAAAAGCTTTATTTAAGGTTTCAAATTCTAGTTTTTCCAGTGGGGAGACAGAGTTAGACAAATGGTGTTTTTTTGTTGTTTTATGATGTGCTTTTTCTCTGAACAGTTACCCTCACCGTAGGCATACACCATACTGACTTAAAACTAGGTGTTTTATCGACCTGATAAGGATGAAAGTCCGAGTGGGGCCACCGATTCAAAATTTACAACCTCTCTTTTAAACAGTGTGCTAATAATTACATGGAAGTGCAAAGGTAAACGGGGCAACTCAAGGAAGTATTGAACCCTAAACTTAACAGGCTTACCTTAATAAGTGTTAAACAGGAAGTGACGTCAGGACCTTGCAGCAGCAGGCGAGTCAGGAGAGTGCAACACACTGAAAGCAAGACACACAAAGTGAACACAGACCCCTCACATATAGTGCAGAATTACCTCCTACAAACACCGTACGTCACATGTTACACCAGTATAAGTTGCAGCATAGTGCTCTGTCCTCCACACCCACTACTTTGATCAATGTTAATTTTTCTACACAATGACATAGAACTAACATTTTATATTGGCAAAGCAATGGTGTGCAAATCGAACTAGGCAGCAGATTGACCTCAGGTTCCAAAGACCATCTGTTTTTACTGGTCATGCTGCTTTTTGCTCAGAAGTCCTAAGGCCAGCTTCAAAATTGGCTGCTGCTCAAACGAGGGAAGGGGTAGAGACAAAGTCCTACGAGTTATATAAACTGGCACACATAGATAAAAAGCAAACATGAGCCATGAAGATTGCAGCGCGATCTCATCCCAGTACAAAATTAGTATTTTCCTTGTAAAATAATGCCAATATAGTCAAACCCGCCCCAAAAAACACATGTGCAACTGCTTGTACACGGAGAGCAGAGGGAACAACAAACTAAAAATGGCAACGCAACACACACTAATAACAAATTAAAAGGAACACCACAAGCCCCCCCACCCACCCACATTAGGGCGGAGGATACGATCCCCTGGTGCTGGAGTGGCATGCATGGCTCTCACACCAAGTGACATTAGCCCGGGAAGTACTTGTTGCAATGATTGAGAGACAACATCTTATGGTCACCAGCCACCTAGGTTGCCTACAGAATGGAGACTAACTAAAATATTTGGTATTTTTTCTTCAAATACATGTAGCACGTTCTAATCCTACCTGCCCTGAAGAGTCCATTTAGCCCCCATGTCTCCCATACCCACTGTCAGGTGTTCACCACCCAGAGTTCAAAGCTTGTGTGTAGTTCGGCCCCTTGCACCCAGTCAAACATGAGACCAGGGGGAATCGGTATATCTAGAAAAGAATACATTTTGATGACCTCTTAACTGTTCTGCTTGGAGTTACTGCAAGATGGTCAATATCTTTGTTTGATGAGAGTTTTCTTTCAATCAGTACAGAGTTTTAAAACGCTATTGCAATGTATACTATCACAGACACCCCATGGGCGCTTGTTGCAGTGAACTGGAATGCCTGTTTTCTGAAAGCAGTTTCACCACTCCCAGATTCTGCTGTCACATAAACAGTGTTGATAATTTCCGACATAAGCAGGGCGCACCTTTTTCCAGTAACACTGACCAATTGCGGTACCTGATGTCACTGTTCAGGGTGTCTGTGTTCCTGTTATGGCTGTGTTCTGAATGGGGCACTCAAGGCCTTCTGATAAACACGGGCAGCCTATCACTGTTAACAGCTTTTTGTGTCCTAAGCTAAAAGGCGTAGATGGTAATTCATATACCTAGTAACACTTTCCATTTCATATTGCACACTCTATGAACTGAATCACCTTCAGGCACTTGGGCTTCAGTGCCTAAGAAAGGCGATGCAATTTGGTGATAGACTGTATACTTCTCTATGTTTGTGTGAGACAGCCATAACCCTCTCCCGCCCACGCTTTAAGTAGGATAAAAAAGGTAAGTGTCTCTAGAAGGAGCATGGCCAAAAAAGGGTATCTACATGATTAAAGGGAGCGCAGAAGAAAAGGTCCCCTGAGCGCTACCACCCAATCGCACTTTTGGCTCAGTATGCCCTGCTTTAGGCCACTAACAGCCTAATAGGGCTTCAAACAGGAGCAGCACAGACCACCAGCAAGAAACCCAAGAGACACCCCAGCAATGGCAGCTCCGTCACCACCACCATCCAAGCCATGCAACAGACAGCAGGAGTGAGGGAGGCCGACAGGCAGGGGGCTACAAATTGTAGTATGATGGTATCCCCCAGCACCAGAGACTCTGGGCCTGCGTGGTGTAGTGGAGGAGCAACTAGATCATCCCTGGGTGCCCCTGCACTGATTCCATTGAGGCAGGGACCCCCACACACTGGTACCCCACACACTGGTACCCCTGCCCCTAAAAGATGCTCTGCTCAGGGTCTGGTGCCCCCAACTGTGCGGCCCATGCACTACAAGCAGAGCCCCCAACTTCACTGGTGCATGTTGAATACCCTGCCGGGGGCAATAGGCAGCTAAGGCAGTGATCCGTCCCCCAACTGCATACTGAAAGTCCTGGGGCTCAGGGGGAGGCAGGGAGCAAACCACAAAGTACGGATCGGGTCAGGCGACAGCATGGCCACCGCTAACAAAGCGGGTGCCAGATTCACACCGGAACTGCCCTACTCCGATCGGCGGCCCAACAAAGTGTGCCGGAGGGCTGCCGAGTGGGTGAGACAGAGAAGGGATATACGACCCTAATCCCCCACAAGTATTAGGGTCACTCGGGTTAGGGTGAGTGCGGTATAACACGCTGAGTGCGGTGAAAGGAGTAGGTGGAGTGCACGGGGTGCTGGGGGTGAGTGTGCACGGGGCCACATGTGAATTCGATCGCCAAGCAGAGATTACCAGACTTTTGTTGGAAGGAATCAGCAGTCTTCCAAACGCCTCTGTTCGACTTCATTACCCGCAACAAACAATTCAGTCGTAACACACTTACCTTGCGAGTAGGAATGGCGGCGGGCTGGCGCAGAGCTAAAGCTGATGGTGGCATCAGGAAGGCACCTGGTGGTCCGTAGTGCAGGCAAACAGTGGTCCGTAGTGCAGGCAAACAGGAAAAATAGGCAGGTGAGCCCCCAAAATAAAGGACAAAAGTTATGAGGGAGGGGCCGGAGGTGTTGGCACGCCCACACAGTGATGCTTGGATCAGACCAGGATTGGCTGAAGAGGACGGTCGTCACTGAAAGACCCTGAGCCCATAGGTCCACACGAGGGCACTAAAAGACCCTGATTGGAAGGGATTGGAAGGAATTTCCGGGAAACAGGGGCGTGGCAAGGAAACTCTGCACTGGAGTACAGCAGCGCAGCAACATTTACTCGTATTTTGCCGTTTCTAAATATATATACAGACAAAGGAAATATCGATTTCCGTCTGTATTTATATGTAAAAATCCGTAAATACGGAAAACCGGGAGCCCTAGTTATGACTTTAAAGAAGAAAAGGAATCGCTTTTGTTTACCAAAGATAAATGGTGCTGTGCTGAAAAGACATGAGCTGTGTGAATGCTTCAGTTTTCCAACCTGAAAACAACGTCATGGAAATTATGTTCCTTCGTACTCTGCGGAACATTTTAGAAAACATATCCGCATTCAGCCTTAGATCCTGAGAATTTTTAGTTGTCAGGATCATTCTGTTTCGTCATCGCATATTAAAGATGTCAACCAATGTCACGTTCTTCACAACAGCACAGCTAATTTTCAAGTAAATCTTACATCGACAAAATGTATTTATTATATAGACTTTAGTTTAAGGAAAAATCCGCTTCCAAAACTGGAAAATGACGCATCAGCTGAAAAACACAGAGTTTTCCTGAACTTGGAGCTGTTTGTATTGGAAGTCAATGCACAACTTATCTGCAAGGTCTACTAATTATTGTTCTATAGATAAATGTCGCCAGCGCTTAAAAGTACTGCAGTACGTGGTATGTACTGCCTGCTGCACTTACTCAAATATCTCAATAAACATTTAAGATCTAATGGGAGAGAGGGAGATAATTAAGCACTGTTGAGGCCAGGTACTTCGGAAGGGTTAACTCCCGTTAGGTTGATATTTCTATGTGGCTGTGCGGTCTGAATTCTGTAGTTTTACATCAAAATGCATTAAGAAAAGACTGAAGCACAAAGAAGATAAACGAAATCAGCTTTGAACTGTTGGAGTAACAACTTGTAAACATCGATATCTTAATTTATAAATGAAAGTGGTGCATTTCTTTTAGGAGTCGTGCCAAGACAGCACCGAAGGCCCTGATTTTATATTAAAAACAGAGCTTTGGACAATATCATTTCCAGCTGATAAGCAGTATTTCTCTCCATTTGTTCCCATACCTGGCGTGTTCCGCAGTTTGGTGCTTACTGCAAATGATTGTCACCGCTTGTGACAGTTCTACACTTAGTTGCATTTTAATCCCTGGACAAGCTTAAGTCTTGAACATCGCCACAGGGCTGTGGGCTTCTATTCACAGTGAAATATCTACTTGCCACTGGCAAGATGAAAATATGGATGATAGAAACTCAGAGGCACTGAAACCTGTGATATCTGCTCTGTACAATATAAAACCCCAATCTGGTGGGAGGCTTTTATTAAAGCGCCCACCACCATGCTCAAGAGGCAAATTCAAAGTATCACATGACTATGTAACAACACACAAACACACGCCCCACACACCCATCCCGTGGTGGTAAAACCAGATCACGAAACAAACCAAGTCAGTCGAGGATTCCTTGTAAATATATATTAAACTCACCCACGTGTGTGTCAGCTGGACCTGCTAAAGATGTCCCCACCTTTATCTGAGTCACCACCGTCAAATCCCAGAAAGCTGTACGCAGCTATTCACACTTGTGTCTGCTATAAAATGTCTCTACTTTGGTCATCTACGCAGAACTCTCACGTCTAAAGCCATCCTGTCCCCACTAATCATCAACCAGAGCCTGGTTGCACCATACGTCCTAATATTAGCACGAAACTCTCTCCAGTGACACGAGGGGCCATATTATCAAGAACGGCGTTAAAATTATCGCCGCTTTGGCGGCAGGAAACTGCCGCTAAAACGGCGTTAAGGGGCTTGATAATATGCCCTTGTGAATTCCCATAGAAGCCCAGGTTTGATGTCCTCACACCAGAACCTGGGCTTCTATGGGAATTCACAAGGGCATATTATCAAGCCCCTTATCGCCGCTTTAGCGGCAGTTTCCTGCCCCTAACGCGGCGATAATGTTATCGCCGTTCTTGATAATATGGCCCGTGGTAACGTGACAACAAAACACAACAGAACTGTTATTGCGCTGTGGAGAATATTTTGTTGACTGCAGTAACATTAACATACAATCCTCTCTTAGAAATGTTCTTAAAAGGCAGGGAAGATTACTCGTGCAGATGAATCGTTACATGCTGCCCCAGTGCACTGGAAATACATGTTAATCATGGGTCACAGAGATGGTATTTGTCTGTTGCACTTGGCAGCAGGTGTACCGGACACCAGTTAGGGAGAGGAAGGTAGCTCAAGGTGACAAAAGCATGCATTAAAGTACATTTGAAAAAACACAAATACTGGCGAATCGCTGTCATGTCAAAGAATATATTAACGGTTTAACAGCCCTGTAGCATATAGAACCGGTTTCAAAAGCGGTAGAAATAAAAGCAGCTGCCTCGTCTGACTGGCACTTAGAGATAAGTTACGATGCTCCGAATCCATCATCTTTTCACAACGCTATATATACACCAAATGCCTTTCTTTACCTTGCTGCGTATTTCGTGTTTTATGGGGTGCAATAGTCCGTATGATTGTGCCCTTTGCTCCTTTCTTTTTCTCTCCAATATATGAATATAAATTGAACAGTATTTAAACGTCTTGAGCTTGGTTCTCTCCCAAACAGATTTGATTTTTTTTTTTTGGAAGTGTTATTTTTTCGTTCAGTTTTGTACTGCGCCCTGTTCCCACCCACAGTTGGAGTGTGCTAGATGAATGTACATAAACAGAATATGCTTCCAGAGGGCGAAAGAAAAGCACTCGTGACTTCAGAGGCCATTATGAGCTTTGAATCTATGCTACCACCATCCAGGGAATGGCTATTTAAGCACAGAGGGCCTGCTTGACTGATTCATTTGAGGAAGAAATTCAAGCAGTCTTTTAGTTCAACAGATTGTCCTTTTGTGGTGAACTAGGTTTCCCTAATATCCAATTCCTCTATTCTGATCCCAGTTGAATTACTAATTTTGCATCCAACTGCAGAGCAAAATAAAACTTTTCCTAGGGCACAGCTTCTGGCCTGTTTTACACAATGCGTTCTGGAAGCAGCAGTCCTGGGCCTGTTCTACTGACCCAAACAAACCAACGCTTAGGGGTGAACACTGAGTCGTTGGTGACAAGGGGTCATCTGATAACGTTTCGTCAGGGAGCGCCCCTCTCGCTTCCTCTCACTATAGTGAGCTGGAGGGGCAGGGGGAGGGGCACACTTCATGCCACATGATTGTCAACATATGGGCCAATTGATGCCGGGTGCGAGCGTTTTCTGTTTTCACATGTGCAGGTCACTGTTGGACGCTGCTAAGGAGCATTGCGCTCAACGATGCGTTTCACCCACAATAGCCCCCGAACAAGCCACTAGATGGCAACGAATGCTGATCATTAAAAATGCCGGTATGGTGAAAGTTTATGCAACTGTGGCAAAGGGTCCGGACACTGTCCACAGCAGCCCCTACAAAACCAGAAAGGAGCGAATCATCCGAGTCAGAGCCCTACCGTGTGCATCCTGTCAGTGGGAGGCCACCCTCTCCTGCCATTTTGCACACAGTAAGGGGTAGGGGCTCTTTGGTGTTCTGTAAACACATAGACCCGCATCTACTGTCGGAAAGACCCCCTTGGTTCTCGTGTCGGGTTCCTTTCCACGCCACGGCAGTCTGGATGCAGCTCACCTTGTGTTGTGTGTGCTCTCGAGGGAATACAGACCAGCTCTACTCTGTATGAAGTTTTGCTTCATCTCTCGCAGCTGGGGTACTGTAACACCCTCGCCAACCGCACGGAACTGGTAAAGAATAAGCACGTTCAAAGATCTAAATTGCTTTAATAACACTGTGAGCTCGAGGCAGACAACATAAGTCCGAACGGGCACTTCCGTCTTTCTCCATATCCCAGCTAGCTGATTATTAAGGGGAATAAAAGTTTTAAAACTGCCAATGAGAGATCCCTTCATCCTACTGGAACAGGATCTGCAACGGGCTGCCAGGCGAGATGTGCTGCACAAACGGAAATAAGCGGAGCAAATAACCTGGAAATCGCGATGCCCGGCTGCTGAAAGTGCGTGTTTACAGAGCATGGATGTGTGACGTGTCCACCGAGAAAGGGCTGCTTTCCCGTGTTAAAGAATAATGGCGAATTACAGCACAGATGAGGGGCCTAGAGCCAGGCTGTGGGTCCAGAAATATATCATGTCCCCGCCTCTCGAGATCGGCCCCGTGGCTCGTTGACCCTTAGAGCGTTCAGCCTGGAAAGTTACATAAAGCGGACTATGGAGTCCAGCCTGGGCAGCTGCTACCTCCGCCGGGGTGCGATGAGGCTGACTTCCAGCCGAGAGGAGCATGAGTGTCACGGCTGTTATCGAGGAAGTGGGGAGGCTGGTGAACTTTGCAGGCAGGGTCGAGCCGCGGGTCTCTCAGCGCCCGGTGACGTCACCTGTAAAACGCTCTTTGTTGTGACTCCGGCAACAGCATGCCAGACAACTCCAGGGGTGTTACTGTATCCGCCTGCGTGAGTGGAGGAGACGGGGGAGGACGCTGTCCAGGGGGAAAGATCGCAGCGGGAAAAATGGTATGCGGGGCAAAGAGTGGCAAGGAGCTGTGAACAAGCTTCCCTTCAAGTCCCCCCAAAAAAAGAGATCCACGCACAAAAAACAGTCACGAAACGAATGCAAGAATCCCATGTAAAGGGGCCAATAGCCAGAGGTGTGCCCAAGAGGTAAAAAGGAGGGACGTAACACACGCTTAACAAATAGCAAATCGGAAAACGGAGGCGGAGCCTCCCTCACTATACTGTATACAGCATCTCAGCGAGACAGCGCATGCGCTGCCTAGGCTGAAACCTAAAAAGCACTCTTTCTGGTCCAAGAGCTAGCTTTCTACCAAATTTGGTGCAATTCCATCCAGTGGTTCGGGCTGTAGTTATGCCTAAAAATCCTATGGGAATTATCATGGGAAGCGGATATTTTTTGACCCCCCTCCTTTATCTCGCCCCACCCCTTGAAGGATCACCCAGAACGTTTCCATGCACAACTAGAGTCACCCAGGCACTTTTTTTTAAACACTGTGTGAAGATTCATCAAACAGCACCAAAGATATAGGCAAGTCCTTCTCCTTTTCTTTTTTATGCACCCAGGCCCTGGCCCACCAGGGGGCTATACAATAAGGAAGCGCGGGAGCCCTCGCTTTTTATTTTTTATTTTTGCCATAGATTCATGACTCTGATGTGAATTTACAATTTTCGTTTTTAATGCTTTTTCATCCTGCGGGGTTGCTAGGGACCCCAGCACCAGAGCTAGGTGGTCAAGGTATTCTTACCCTGCCCCCTTTTCTTTATTTTTGACCTTTTTGAGGGATTCGACTAAAGCGGAGCCCTAAGATGGCTGCCAACACTTCCTTGTTGAAGGGTTGGCAGCCAATAAGATTTCAGCATGGGTACTGTCGGATCCTTGGAGGATCAGCTTCCCCTTATATACAAATTTGGTTTTCTTTTAATATCTTGGAAACTACTGAACGGATTTACACCAAATAACAAAAAGCACTCTTTCTGGTCCAAGAGCTAGCTTTCTACCAAATTTGGTGCAATTCCATCCAGTGGTTCAGGCTGTACTCATACCTAAAAATCCTATGGGAAGTGGATATTTTTGACCTCCCCTTTATCTTGGCCCCCCTTGAAGGATCACCCCGAACGTTTCAATGCACAACTAGAGTCACCCAAGCAATTTTTTGGGAACACTTTGTGAAGATTCGTCAAACGGCATCAAAGATATAGGCAAGTCAAAAAAAGCTTTTCCCATGGAAACTAGGTCCTAACTGTATCTACCTACTGGATATATATATATATTTTGTGAAGATTCGTCAAACGGCGCCAAAGATATTGGCAAATCAAAAAACACTTTTCCTATGGAAACTAGGTCCTAACTATAACTACCTACTGGCCACCGCCAGTAGGTAATATTTTTTTTTAAGTGAAGTCTAAAATGACTTTATAGTTAAGAATGCTACCTCCGCCGGGGTGCGATGAGGCTGACTTCCAGCCGAGAGGAGCATGAGTGTCACGGCTGTTATCGAGGAAGTGGGGAGGCTGGTGAACTTTGCAGGCAGGGTCGAGCCGCGGGTCTCTCAGCGCCCGGTGACGTCACCTGTAAAACGCTCTTTGTTGTGACTCCGGCAACAGCATGCCAGACAACTCCAGGGGGTGTTACTGTATCCGCCTGCATGAGTGGAGGAGACGGGGGAGGACGCTGTCCAGGGGGAAAGATCGCAGCGGGAAAAATGGTATGCGGGGCAAAGAGTGGCAAGGAGCTGTGAACAAGCTTCCTTCAAGTCCCCCCAAAAAAGAGATCCACGCACAAAAAACAGTCACGAAACGAATGCAAGAATCCCATGTAAAGGGGCCAATAGCCAGAGGTGTGCCCAAGAGGTAAAAAGGAGGGACGTAACACACGCTTAACAAATAGCAAGAAGCAGATTTTAAAAAAAAACCTGAAGAACGAATCGGAAAACGGAGGCGGAGCCTCCCTCACTATACTGTATACAGCATCTCTCGACGAGACAGCGCATGCGCTGCCTAGGCTGAAACCTAAAAAGCACTCTTTCTGGTCCAAGAGCTAGCTTTCTACCAAATTTGGTGCAATTCCATCCAGTGGTTCGGGCTGTAGTTATGCCTAAAAATCCTATGGGAATTATCATGGGAAGCGGATATTTTTTGACCCCCTCCTTTATCTCGCCCCACCCCCTTGAAGGATCACCCAGAACGTTTCCATACACAACTAGAGTCACCCAGGCACTTTTTTTAAAACACTGTGTGAAGATTCATCAAACAGCACCAAAGATATAGGCAAGTCCTTCTCCTTTTCTTTTTATGCACCCAGGCCCTGGCCCACCAGGGGGCTATACAATAAGGAAGCGCGGGAGCCCTCGCTTTTTTATTTTTTATTTTTGCCATAGATTCATGACTCTGATGTGAATTTACAATTTTCGTTTTTAATGCTTTTTCATCCTGCGGGGTTGCTAGGGGACCCCAGCACCAGAGCTAGGTGGTCAAGGTATTCTTACCCTGCCCCCTTTTCTTTATTTTTGACCTTTTTGAGGGATTCGACTAAAGCGGAGCCCTAAGATGGCTGCCAACACTTCCTTGTTGAAGGGTTGGCAGCCAATAAGATTTCAGCATGGGTACTGTCGGATCCTTGGAGGATCAGCTTCCCTTATATACAAATTTGGTTTTCTTTTAATATCTTGGAAACTACTGAACGGATTTACACCAAATAACAAAAAGCACTCTTTCTGGTCCAAGAGCTAGCTTTCTACCAAATTTGGTGCAATTCCATCCAGTGGTTCAGGCTGTACTCATACCTAAAAATCCTATGGGAAGTGGATATTTTTGACCTTCCCTTTATCTTGGCCCCCTTGAAGGATCACCCCGAACGTTTCAATGCACAACTAGAGTCACCCAAGCAATTTTTTTGGGAACACTTTGTGAAGATTCATCAAACGGCATCAAAGATATAGGCAAGTCAAAAAAGCCTTTCCCATGGAAACTAGGTCCTAACTGTATCTACCTACTGGATATATATATATATTTTGTGAAGATTCGTCAAACGGCGCCAAAGATATTGGCAAATCAAAAAACACTTTTCCTATGGAAACTAGGTCCTAACTATAACTACCTACTGGCCACCGCCAGTAGGTAATATTTTTTTTAAGTGAAGTCTAAAATGACTTTATAGTTAAGAATGCTAATAAGATCTCAATTTATGTTAAAGAAAACCTACAAATTCACTGAAAAAAAGTAAAATGATGCTATTTAGTGGCTGAACTATGGTAAAAACTAAAAAACTGTCTTTCACCAGCTATAGTTTACTGAGCAACTTTAACTTGTGCCCCTGCCATGCACTGCATACGACCTCATATATTGCATTAGTCTTCACATGTTAAATGACACAAGAGATAAAATCACTGATGGCATCTGAAACAACATTGTTGATGACATAACTTTTGACATCATTGATAACATCAAAGTCAGGGCCACTGGAATTATGTGATTCTTCAGCTTCTGCTTTTTTTGTAAAATTATTAATTTGCCACATTTACCACATAATCTATCATCGGCAGCAAAATCTGCTTTTTTTAAACAAAATTCTGCCTGAAACAGATCAAAATTACAAAAAATGGCAACGTGTTCATACACAGTGATAGACCCTTCAAAAAGGTTAACTTGTCATCTTTCAGTTGCTTATTCCTGCACTTCGTTGTTAAACTGGTACTAGTGAGGTGAAATATGTGCCCACACACTATTAGCAAGTGAAAAAAGTCAAAATAATGAAGTAAAAATATCAAAAAATATGCCGTATAATTTGGCTTTTGTAGTGGCCTAATTTCGAGAACCCTGACACATAATTTGGTGCTTCCCTGCTACATAATTCCAGTGGCCCTGATCATAGTCCTATACAGCATAGAATTACTGAGTGTACATGTGTGGGTTGAGAGCATGGCAATATTGTAACCCTGAACACAAGTGTAACTGGGCATTTTAAAAGTGATATAGCGCTCAGTTTACTAATTACTAAAGTATGAGATTTAAAATGTATTTCATGTTAATAGAACAATGTAAAGGCTGAGCACACCTGATGTGGGTTGCAGAAGTTTGTTTGAAAGTAGGCTATGGCTTAAAGCCCAAGCCAGTTTGTTAGACATGGGGTATCTAGTTGGCTAGGGTATGCACCTAAGCCAAGCAGAACCCACCACTCTAGTCAGGTCAAGTAAGTTACACAGCAAAGATAACCTGTGCTCACCCTCTAGAAGCTTGGCATAGAGCAGTTAGGCTTATCATCAGAGGCCTAGTGTAAAGTGTTTGCGCAACATAGTCACAACAGTAGCACAATAAATACACCACAAAAAAGACTCCACAGAGGATTATATAAAAATATACGTTGCATATGCTACATAAAACATAGAAGCAAAACGACATGACTCATAAATACTGTGCGCACTATGCCAATACTGAATAGTACTTGTTATCCTAACAATGCAAGAATCAGACAACATACATTACACATCCGCATCAGGGCATGAAATGCTAATCATTTTATGAAACAATACAGGAATTGCCATGTTAGTTCAAGAAATATCACTTTGTTAACATGCAAAGCACATGAATCACCAATTATTACCAATAATACATAGATCACAGGATGTCACCATAGCACGTCAGATAACCCAAGGGGCACAGGGACCCCAGCTCTCCTATTAGTGAGGTTACAGTAGGTCCTCTGAGCATGGAAGATAAAAGGTGGGATTTAGCACCAGAGTTCATGTAATACGGTTATTCTGGTCAGCCACGGCCTGTGCAGGTAAGAGCGGTGGGGCCGGGTCGGGCGGGATTTCGACAGACGATGACAAGGAAAAATGTGTTATTTATTTAATTTTCCCTCACCATCGTCCGTCGAATTCCCCCCACCCAGCGCCACCGCCCCACCACTCTTACATGCATGGGCCGCGGCTATTTCTGGTTAGAAAATGATCCTTGTTAGTATCAACCACCGGGCTCCTTTGGTGCAGGAGCGGGAGAAGTCAAGTCCCCGAAGATCCGGGTGAGGTTCACTTATTAAAAGCAAGTAGTTTGTGGCCATCTGTGGCATGAGAGGCCTCCCGTTAGGAATCAGCTACCTGCAAGTGCACGGTGTAGCCATAACAGCACAACTTAAAAAGGGAGCAGCACGCAGGAGACCTCTTGGGATTCCTAGAGCCACCCGCAAAGGGGTGCGGGACAGCTTTACTGCCTCTGGGTGAGGGCACCCCTAACAGCACTAGTAGAGAAAGCACCTGCAGGAGGTGTTGCTTGCAGCGCGGTTCAGGTCGCCAGTGGCGTTGAGGAAAGCTTACAGGTGGTGTCAGCGAGCCTCGGTTATGAAGTCTGCATCCTTGAGACATAGTATTGCTCTGCTACTCAGCTCACGGTCAGCAGCACAGCGTGAAGAGGGGCAAAGCTGGTGAACGTGGGCCTCTGTCACAGGGCCCGCGTCTTGGAAGGAGAGCAGAGTGGTGTCATCGTGAACTCCCCGTTGCCTGGGCAATTAGGCCGGGAGTGTGTCAGCACGTCTGCTGCCCTAAGACATTGGCTTAACTCCAGCAAAAATGCAAAAGAAGCACTGACCACACACTCGCCCTGCCAACAGCATGAAAATGAACTGCTCATCGTGCTAGTTTCTGGCCAAAGGATCAATAAACAAATGAACTGCCCAGCATGCGTTCATGGTACGGGCTGCAAGGGGTGGACTCAGAGTTCCATTGCCAATTCTAGGACAGCCACCAGTCTCAGGAGAACACTTGGGGGTAAAGGGCAATCAGGCAGGCCACAACAAGCAAGTAGGTCATATGGCAGTTCATTCTGACAACACCACAGTGCCTTAGTAGAACAGGGTCATGGAGCACCTGGCAACAGGGCAACAAACAGAAAATAAATCCAGTGAGTCCTTTAAGCCACCCAACCAGTAGTAGGCAGCAGGGCAACAGCAAAAGAGCAGTCCAGATGAGTCCTTTGAGAAGCACAGCAGTCCTTCTGACAGAAGTTCGGTTCCAGTTCCAGAACTGCTGTGAAAACATAGGGTCAGAGCCCCTGTACTCAAAATTCTCTTTGTTAAAGAGGGAACTTCGAAGGAAACTTTAGAAGTGCACAACACCTCCTTTCAACCCCAGCCCAGGCTCCAGGCATTGGTAGGGGGTAAATCAGCCCTTTATGTGAGGGCAGGACACAGCCTATACAAATTTTAAGTATGAACGCCACTCTCTCTCCCAGCCCAGGAAGACCATCAGTATGCAGATTAATGCAGATGTAAGCCTGTCACACTCAACCCTTCCAGTGTGTTGGCTTTCTGGAAAGTATGCACAAAGTGCAGGTGTCATCCAGACCTAGATGTGGATTGAAGTCAGGCTGAAAAGTGCAAGACAATCATAAGCACAGAGATATGCCCACTTTCTAAAAGTTGCATTTCTAAAATAGTAATGTGAAATCCAACTACATCAGTATGCAGAATTTATCACCACTATTACAAGCATTCCGAACATGTCAACGCTACTCCTTTTAAATCAGGATTTACCACTTAAACACATATAAGGGTATTCCCAATGCTAGCCTATGAGAGGAGTAGGTCTCACAGTAGTGAGAAACAAAATAGGCTGTTTGTCACTACCAGGACATGCCACACAATAAAGGTGCATGTCCTACCTTTTACTTACATAGCACCCTGCCCATAGGGCTACCAAGGGCCTACCTTAGGGGTGACCTTATGTAGCAAAAGGGGAGTTTGGCAAGTAGTTTAAAATGGCAAGTCTTGTGGCAGTAAACTGTGTACACAGACCCTGCAGTGGCAGGCCTGAGACAGGTTTGAAAGGCTACTTCTGTGTAGGCATGGGCGTGAAATTCCACTCCACTCCAACGGTTTTTCCCACTTTGTGCTCAACAACGTTAAGTTGGAGAGCGAGGAAAATCTTACTCCAAACCACCTCCAAGCGAGCTATTTCAATGTGGGCGGTCGCAGATGGTCGCTACCGCTGGTGTTGACAAACCTTCCATTCGTGTTGAGGAAGCGGCCGCTCAAGTAGAACATCAGAAAGAAGCAGTGTTCTCTTGTGCTACGCACGGTGCCGTTCATACTGATTTTTACAGCACAGGACAAACACCAGGTGCTAAAAATCAACATGAATGGCACAACGTAATGCATTCTGTTGCCTGCGGAACTCCAGGTAGCATGGGGGAGTTTTTTGGTCACTTCGTGGATTTCCCAGTAAGCACCTACTTCTATGGGTGCCGTAAGCAGCGCTACAGACCCACTAGTAGCATGTAATTCACAGGCTCTGGGTATACGGTATACCACTTTACAAGGGACTTATTAGTAAATTAAATATGCCAAACTGGTGTAACCCATTCATACCAAGTTTTATGGAGAGAGCATATGCAATTTAGCACTTGAGCCCTAAAACCAACAAAACAATTTAGGTCGCCAGTAGGTAGTTATAGTTAAGACCTAGGAGTCGATTCCGATCTCGGTCGGTAGGGCTCCGAATGGGATTCGGCTTCACCGGATCCGAGTCGGAGGCTTTGTTTCCGACCGATTTGTGCAGTCATCCGAGCGAGCAAGTACGATGCGAGTGAACCCGAAATCGCCGACTGACTCGCTTCCGTGTCCGACCCACTCCGTCCGACTCATTCGCACTCGATTCGTGGCGCGCAATGGAGACGTTTTACGACCGAGCCAGTACGATGGACGTGTCGGACAGCCGGATCGAGTCGGAGCGTCTGGCTCGAAAAGCTCCCGGAGCCGGACTTGGAGGGTCCGTGCCAGACCCCCTGCACCCGTACTGAGTCAAACACAGGGGGACCCACAGGGGGACCCAAGTGTCCCCCTAACCATGCATGTACTGTGCGAGTTGCACCAACGCGTACACACTGTAGGGGGCGCACTTGTTCGCGACGCACCCATTGAGTCACTGGGAGCCCATGTACGCGTCGTATGACCGGCTCCCATTGACTTCAATGGGAGTCCGACCGACCGAGTCCGGCAGCATGCGGCCGCATCGTACTCGCTCGGTCGGACTGCAGGAGTCCGGCTCGGTCGGAAATCTCTCCGGATCCGGCTCGGTCGGAGAGTTTTCCGACCCAGATCGGAATCGGCCCCTTAGTTTCCATAGGAAGAGTGTTTTTTTATTTGCCAATAACTTTGGCGCAGTTTGAGGAATCCTCGTAAAATTTTCAAAACTAATGAGTCAGTCACGTCGACTGCTGTCTTGAAAATTTCAGAGTGATCTGTCACGTCACAGGGGCCGAGAAAAAGGGGGTTCCCAAAATGTTTTTTCTCCATGTTAATTTCCATAGGAAACTTTTGACACGGCTACAGCTCCGAACTTCTGAACGGATTTATACCAAATTTGGCAGAAAGGTAGCTTTTGGTCCAGAAAGCACTCTTTTTAAATGGTTTAAATCTGTTCAGTAGTTTCAGAGAAATTCAAAGATTTCTCAGATATACAACTGTGGCAGGGGTGGATCCGCAAACTCTCCCAATCTTGTGCCTGAGATCTGATTGGCTGCCAACACTTCAAATCAGGAAGTGTTGGCAGCCATCTTGTGACTTGGTTGAACCAAGTCACATTCAGAAACGTTAAAAAAAAGAATAGGGGGCAGGGTAGAAACACCCTGACCCCTAGGCCTGTTCAGGGGTCCCCCAGGGCCCCAAAAAGCATTTTTTAAAGAAATTTGGCAGGATCTGCAAATCCAGCTGAAATTGGCTAATTGTTTGAAATGCCGGGGCCGTGCGCCCCTGCAGCCCCAGGAACCACCACTTTCCCAGGGCTATTCTTAATTATAATATGTGGGGGGCTCCAGCCCCCTCACGCAGCCTCGGGGACCGCCACCTTATGGGGGCTAATTGTGTGAAATGCGGGGGCCACTCGCCCAGGGACCGTCACCCCAGGGACCGTCACCTTCCCGGGCTATGTGTAAGTAAGATGCATGGGGGCTCCAGCCTCCCACAGCCCCGGGGCCCACAAACCTCCCGGGGCTACTATATCAAAATGCACGGGGCTGCACGCCCCCTGCTGCCTCAGTGACCACCACCTCCCAGGGGCATTTTTTGAGATGGGAGGGGGCCACGCGACCTCCCTCCTGGAGCCGTAAATGGCCCTGGGGACCACAACCCCCAGGGCCAGCTCCAGAAATGTTGCAGGGTGCCCACCCTGGGACATTGCAGCTTGCTATGGGATGGCGGGAGATCCCATAGCAAACAGTGTGCTCCACTTTGAACAAGGGAGAGCATTTTGCTCTCTCTTGTTGAAAGTGGAGCACACTTAACTCTTTACACCCAGGAGCTGCATGTTTGCAGCTCTCTGGGTTTAAAAGCAGTTCCATCTCCCGGCAGGAGGCAGTAGCCGGCCGGGACCACGGGGGCTTCAGGCTCCTCTGCGGTGCCCAACCAGCTGGCCATGCCCTGGGGGTGGGGTCCATGGGGCCAACAAGTACCCTGGAGGGAGGCCACACAGCCACACCCTTTTTAAAAATAGAAAAGAAATGGCCAGGCCCCAGGGCTGAAATTGGCCTGGGAAGGGGGCCGCGCGACTTTCCTGCTGGGAGGAAGAAGTCCACTTTAGTCCTGTAACCCTCAGGAAGCAAGGGGACTTCATCCCCTATCCAGTAGTGTGCCAGGAGGCATGTTGGCATAGTGGTGGAGAAAGGGGAGTGGCCTCCAAAGACCTCTCAGCAATCACTCTGTGTGGGACTTACTGGAGGTAACAGGAGGGCTTGTTGGCCCCCAAGGACCCTCTGGAGCCAAGGGGACTTTCTCCCCCAACCGGTAGTGCGCCAAGAGGCACGTTTACAGAGTATTGGTGAAGGGGCGTGGCCTCTGGTGACTTGCTGGAGTTTTTTTCTTTTATTACTTTTTTTGAGGGAGCGGGTCTGCGTGGCCCCCTGCCTTGGACCATTTTCAGCCCTGGGAACTCCATCCCCTAGGCCAGGACTTTTTTTTAAATGGTGGAGGGGGCAGTGCAGCCCTCTTCCCATGCCAATTTCGGCACAAGGGACCCCATCCCCCAGGGCCCTGCCTTTTCTTTTTCTTTTTGCATTCAAAGGAAGGGGGAGCGTCCCCCATCCTGGGCAATTTTCTCCCAGGAGACCCCATCCCCGGGGCCTACCCCTTTTTACTTTTTTAAAAAAAAGGTTGGAGGGCCCTGCGGCCCCCCACCCGGGCCAATTTAAGCCCGGGGTACCCCATCCCCGGGGCCCGGCGTATAGTGTGGGTGCCCTCATCCCACCCAGGGCACCCACTTTGTAAAGGTTGGGGACTGCGGGGGAGCCTCAAGGCCTCCACGGTACCTGCTGCCTCCCTGCCTCCTGCAGGAGCTGGCATTGCTTTTACACAAGGAGCTGCTAACATGCAGCTCCCTGTGTGTAAAAGCAATTCTGCTTCGCTTTGAGTAAGCAAGGGTATTTTCTGCTCTCGCTTACTTGAAGTAGAGCAGTGTTTGCTATGGCTTGGGAGGTGGGCACGCCAAGCCATAGTAAACTGCAAAGTCATGGGGGTGGGCACCCCGGGACATTACAGGAGCCGGACCTGAAGGGTGGAGGTCCCCAGGAACATCTAGGGCTCCAGGAGGGGCAAAATTTGTGTGCTATCCGGACCACATTTCCCACAATGCACAGTCTCATTCGAGCGTCCCATTGGTGGGTGTGCAATATGAAAATGGCGAAGTGGGTTCAGCGTTTGCACACACTGTCTCCGTTCAAGCCTCTGAAGAGAAGCATATGGAGCTCGAAACGCGTCAGGCATTTCCATTACGGAGCAGCTTCTACAAGCGGATCCTCGTCCCTGCCTTTCATAAACAAAGCTGCTGATCGAGTGCTACTCACCAGGTGGACAACCTTTGGAGCAGAATATATATATATATATATATATATGTACTGTAAAAAACAAAGGTTACAAGGAGGTTATAATTGAATTAAAAAAACTTAGAAATTCACTAAGAAAAACAAAGGTTACAGGGACGTTATAGTTAGGGTCAGATTTTACTCATACAAAACCAAAGAAATTTAGCCGTTATAGCTACCTGAGTTAAATATAACTCGCGCCCCTGCAATGCACTGCTTATGACCTTACATATTACATCCCTTATGATATGGTCGGTGACATCACTGATGACATCACTGATGACTTCTCAAATGACATCACTGAATTCGCCGAAAAAACAAGAGTCAAGGTGACATTGTTAGGTATGGTGATAATATCTTACTTTGCATTTAAAAAAAACTTTTGAAATTCATTGAAAAAACAAGGGTTAAAGGGACGTTATAGAGAGCTGAATATGTCTGTGAAAACACTGTTTTAAACGAACAAAACTACTGAAATTCAGTTTTAGTTTTATGTTTTTTCTTAAAAGTAAGCAGATGTGGAATTAACAATATTGTTTAAATGATATGATAGGAGGACAATATGTATTCACTCGTTGTTGAGACATACATCAAGAACAACAGACAAAAGAAAGCTGCAAATCTTGTACATAAAACATAAACACATCTGCTTAGCCACAAGTCATACATACATTTTGCCTCGTTGGGAGAGCAAATCTCGAGTAAGATTCTAAACCTGTCCCAAAACTGTATCCGAGATGACACAGGAAGTGAATGAAATGCATACACCAGTGATCAGCTTAACCCTCCAGGCATACTTCTGTTTGAAGCTGGTGGCCAGAGGAGTGCTACCCGTGCACAGCATCATAAGAAGCCCCACGGTAGCGTGATGTATCGCCTCATTGTAAAAGTCGGTTCACAGACGCGCAGGCCTCTGCAGGAACGGACCGCGGAAGTTCATTAACGAGGGATCTCAGACCCCCAAGGACCGGGTGCGCTAGAAGTAGTCAATGATTCTTCCGCTCGGCGCTTGACTTCTAATCCTGCCAACCAATATCGGACAGCATCATTCATAGCTGCTGCCCTCACTGTAAATAAGTTAAATACTTTTTTTTTTGTCTGTCAGTAAAGATCACAGATAATGGGCGTCTCGGAAACATTAGTGTAATTACGGTGATTGAGGAGCAAGGCTGTCCGTCCCCTCCCGATGCCTATGTGGCGTCTGTCAATGCTGTCACACTTTCCCAAACCAGCCCTGCTCGGTGTATTTTGTTAGCGACGGAAGTGTCTGCGCGCGCCGCAGTGCAGGGTGTCCCTCGCCGGGAACATCAGAGAGCTGTTCAGTTCCTCTACAGTACCTACATTTAGTACACCACAGGATATAAATGATTGGTAGCTGTGCTGATGGAAGAGCCGCCGCTGAGCCCTGGGTTTAATTGTATGCATTACTTTTTAATAGCAATCATTTCCCAAGGGCTCGAGCATTTAAATCCCATTTACTGTTCTTCAAATTGTGAAGTTAGTGTTTCGTAGCACCTCACCGCACACGTACTGCTCGGAATATCTGTCGCGAAAGCACCGCGTTTCAGAAGCCTACATCTGTTGCTTATTTCAAAGGTGAAATATAACCGTGGCACGGAATAGCCTCAGTTCATTTTTGTCCTTGAAAATATTGGATAGATTGAAAGGCAGTTCCCTGGAATGAGTGAAAAGAAATGTATTTAAAGTGGTCAAGCTGCTTATGTAGTAAAAAAAAAAAAAAAAGATGTCTGCTCCCACGACAATGTTTATATTACTTACCGGAAATTACATTACCCCTAGTCCGACTCTCGCTTATCTCCAGTACGCAATGAGGCCCCTCTGCTTCGTAGACACCCCCCCCTACCAATATAAAAAGCCACCGCCCACTCCATAATACCTGTACGTACCAAGCCACCGTAGACACAGATGGCCAGGCCACCTGGAGGGAGCGTGAGCCATAATGGAGATAAGCGAGAGTAGGACTAGGAGTAATGTGATTACCGTAAGTAATATAAACATTACCAACAAGTCCCTCACGCTTATCTCCATTACGCAACGAGACATACCAAGCCAAGGAAAAATCAGGCCAACTGTCTAAGCATCAGCCCAGAGCATCACAACAAGATGCCCAAATGAAGGGCAAACAAACCGGAAAGACAGACCAGTCCCAACACAGCGGACCGAATCCCGGAGGTATGCCCGGCCTCAAACACAGGAAAGAAGAAGACCCACAAGACAACGAACCGAGGACCCCCAAGCCTGCAAGCCAACACACACGGCAACCCAAAAACAAAAGAAAGAAAACCAGCAGAGCCAGAAGGTGCAACCCCCAAAGATGAAAGAAACAATGAAAGAACATCGGAGAGCCCGCAACACCAGAGGGAAAACCCCAAGAGGGAAACATCCACTGAGGGAAGGATCTCCCACAAAGGACCAGGAGACCAGACCCAGACTGACCAACAGACCCCAGCAAGAAGACAGCAAAGCCCTTAAAGGCCAGCCGGAGTGCCAGAGGCAGAGAAACTGAAAGGACCCATGTGCATACGAACACACCAAGCCCCAACCAACAGTCAACGCAGAGCACAAGAAGACCAGGCAGACCCCGAAAGGACACTCGCACAGAAGAGGCGACCAAAGCCGAAAGACCAAGTCACCGGCAGCCACCATGCCCCATCTGCAAGACACCAACTTGGGAAACACCCGAGAGGGCACCAGGAAAATTGAAACCACAGGGCCACAGTCACCAACGGAACCGGAGACTCCAGACCCACCACCAACACCAATAACAGAGGGACCAAAGGAACAGGACAGGCCGGAGGCACCAGAACAACTGGACAACCATCCCACCAAACAATAACCCTGGAACAAGGCCAAGAGAGGGAGGCCACCAAGAGGCCCGCAGGCCAAGGAAACCGCAGGGCAACCTCCCCCAAACTGACACCCTCCCAACATCTACAAACCAAAGCGGGGAACAGTGTAAAGGAGGCGCCTGAACAGCCCCCAGGGCAACCCACACTTAGGCAACCACAGGAAACAGCCCGCACGGTAGGAACAAGAAAGGCCCAGAGAGCATAGCGAAACCCCAAAAATCCACAGAAGACACGGACCAACGGGGACGTGCAGGAATGCAACCACCCCGAAACAGGAGAGAGGAAGAGGCGGGAGCCCTGAATGATCCAACACACCCACCAGAGGGGAAGGCAAGCCCCCAGGAGGATGACCCACTGCAACCAATAAGCCACAGGACAGGCACACCCTGGACAACCCAGACTAGGCGCACAGCCCGATGGACCCGCAGCACGGTAGAAAAAGAACTGCCTACCACAACCACCCCACATAAGAAGGAGGAATGGTGAACTGCATGCTGGAAAACCCAGGGGACCCAGGCAGGCAAGCTAGGAAAGGAGCTGGGAGAAGATCAACAGGACCAGGCGGGCAACCAAGCCCGACAGCCTGGGAAAACAAACAACCGGACACCAAACACGGAACCAGCAGGCCAGGACAGCAGAGGAGGCTATCACCGGCATCCCAAGGACCGAAAGAAGCAGTGGCAACTAGAGGGGCCAAGAAGGAACAAAGCAGAACGAACAGGGCCACAGCTCTGCCCCCAACCACCCAGAAACAGGAGAAGCAGGAGCTGGAGACCACTGCCCCAACATGCAACTGAAGAGGGCGAAGCCCAAACCGGACCACAGAAAGCCACAAAACACAGCTCACAGGCCAGGAGAACAGAGGAGGCAGCTAAGCTTACAGCACCCGGCAATCCCAGGCAGACTCCCACCAGGAATGAACCAGGCCCGACGCTGTAGAACGTCTGAGAACAGACGAGGGCAGGTGCTTTCAGGGTTGTATGGCCATAGGACACAGACAACCCCAGCCAGAACTGCAGATGCAACTCCCAGGAAGACCACCGGACGGGACAACAGCACATGGGAAACCGGCACACACACCTCACTGGCACAACAAGGCAGACCAGGCCAAAAACAGAGGTCAGCAAACGACCGACAAGCCACCACTTGCCGGCAAACCACCAGACCAGCAGGCAAAGAGCTCCAGTACAAGAAGCAGCCAACAGGTGGAATCAAGACAGAACAACCAGGCAGGAAGAAGCAACCATGGCACCCCACCAAACAGCGCGCAGGGAAGCCAAAGATAAAGACCACCGCCATACCCAAGGGGAGAAACCGCACAACAGAGAAGCCCCCAGAGCGACGTGCAACAGCCTAGCAGACACCGAAGCCAAAAACAGGGACACCAGCAGGAGCGCACTCCTCCTCGAAGGCACCCACCGCCACAGCCCATAGGAAGCTGAAATCAGAGGAAGCGCAGAAACGCAGGGGAAGGGCCGGCACGAGACCCTGCCCTGAATCCATCACGGGTACCCAGCAGCCTGGGAGACGCCCAGAAAAAGCAGCACCAGGCCTGCAAGCACTGCACCTCAGGCGCAGAGGCGGGACACAGAGGAAAAATGACAGGCAAGGGGAAAAAGGACAGGTCAAAGGCCAGGAAACAACCCAACCACAACACAAAAATATAGCACAGCTAAACACAAAACAAAAAAGGATGACCAAACCAGAGGGACAGAGTCACCAACGGCAGGAAGCATTGCATCCCCGTCTGGCAGACCCCCACCTCAGACGCCGACAAGCCAAGCACCCCCATGACAAGCGAAACAGAAGTGCCAAAAAGTAAGCAGCACCAGCACCAAGGTGCTCATCCAGCCACAGCGACAGCCAGAGCACCACTCCGAAGCGCTGCAACAAGCCCAGGGACAGCCATAGGCTAAGGAGTCGCCAAAACCCAGGAACCCTTGCACAGCCGAACTCGCACCTCAAACAGAGTACCACCCGACATGGGCAGAGAGAACCACGAGGACGCATGGAAGCAGCCGCCGAAAAGGCCAGGAGACAAGCACCCACAAGGAAGGAATTTGCCGAAATCCAGAAGAACAGGCCAAGCCGCCCATGAAATGCCACACACAAAGGAGACCCGGCAAGACCCAAACCTAAATGCAGCACAGCCACCCCGCCGGAGCGAGCACTAGCCACCCACCCAAAGAGGCCACAGCCAAAGACCAGAGGCCGACCAACTCATGTAGGAGCAGGCTTGCACAAACCCCTGCGGCTGGACTGGGACCCCCGGCACGAATGCCAAGCCCAAGCAAGAGACAGGCACCAGACCCATGGAGCCACAGCAGAGGGCCGCAAGAGGGTCCACCCTTGAGAGACACAACAGCACATCAAGAAAAAGAGCACAGACATCCAGAGGGTCAAGAACCCCAAAGCACACCTAGGCTGGAGAAGGCACCGCAGCCCACCGGCTGGAAGAGACCAGAGCCAAGAAGAATGCATGAGGCTGCTGCACCGTCATCAGCCAACAAATGCACCCGTCACCGGCGCCCCAAAGGGAAACAAGCTGGCGGCAGCCACAAACACTCCCCTGAACACCACAGAGAGAGAAACCGGCCCCAGTACTCCACCAGAGAAAGGCACAGCAGAACCTCCAGCCAGGAGAACCAAACCAGCACAAACCAGGGAAAAGCCCACCACACCACGAACAGGCACCGTCCCCCACGTGGGCCACAGAAGAAACACGACAGCACCTCTGGCCACACAATGAAAGGAGAGATGCAACCACCCCATGCGTCCCGACAGGAACCCAACAGCCCAGGAGATGCTAAAACCTAGCATCTGCCCCCCGCCGCATCACCAGCAGGAACAAGGAGGCGCGATTCAGGGCAACAAGGGCACACTCTGCGCATGACAAACTCGCACCAGGACTGCATGCACAGCAATGCGGAGGCTGAGCCATGCGCCACATCAGGGCCAACAAACGCCCCTGCGGACCAACAGAGGGCCGCTGCCACACAGGCATACACACCCACTGGCCCGATAAATGCCCAGCAAACTTCCGGCCAGTGGAAACTAGCCCCAGCAACAGGCCATGTCCACCCCTACCGGAGGAAGGCACCACCGACCTCCGGCCAGGGAGAAAAACAGGTGTTTTTTAAAAAATGTGGAAGAGAGGACGACACAGCAAGAACAACAGAGTCCCTGCACACACCCCAAGCCGGGCGGAGGAAGGCATCGCAGACCTCCGGCCCGGCAAGAAAGGGGAACAAGGGAGAAGCCCCACACCTACAGGCAGACCCACTCCCCCAACTTACCTGAACAACATCGTCCCTCGTAGCATGCCTCAAGACGGGACAACCCGGAGAGAAGAACGCAGAAGCCGGACCTCATGACCGCCGGCACAGCTCGGCAGGAAACCAAGCCACCAGGAACGTCGGAGCACACGCATGCCCAACCCAGAATAAACACCAACCTCGCAGCAGGAAGCTATACGCAACCGAGTGCGGCAAAAAGGTAGCAACTGACACCGCCAATCAAACAAACAAACAAATTCACGCTGGAGTGAGCGCGCCCACCCACCCTACCATGCCTACAGATACAAAAGAACAGGTATTGTGGAGTGGGTGGTGCCTTTATATTAGTAGGTGGGGTGTGTCTACGAGGCACAGGGGCCTCATTGTGTAATGGAGATAAGCAAGAAGGACGTGGAGGTAATAAAATCTGCCCTCATAGGAAGAAGTCATTTTTACCTCACCCAGTAGGAAGAAAATATACAAAATAATTATCCTCCACCTGAGTGCCGAAAGGACCATACACCCAAGTTAAGCCCTCCATTTAAATTGTACCTTCTCCCGCCAATCTACCTTGGTGAAGAAAAAGCACTGTACAGGGCACGCCTCTTCATTCGAGAATCTCAATGTGCCTGTAAACTGCTGCAACAAGATTTAGGATGTTCCTGTAAAGACTAACCACTCTTCCTGTGCTCCTCGCAATATGGATTATGATCACATACAAAACAGCTCTCAAGCTGCCCCACAGAAGTTTCCTCTCTGTCATCCTAGACCCAGAATCGAGCCAACATCACAAATGTCTTGCCCCTTCACACCCACTCTAACCATCACCACTCCTTCCTCCTAGACAGGGATTGAATCCAGTCTCGTTCTGGTAAAGTGGCAAAAGGAAAACAAAATAAATTAATAAATTTTGTACCATTGCCTGACAGATTATGGTAGGTAATATGAAGATAGATTGGTGCAGCGCTCTGCAGTTGCAATGACTTTGCTCTGTTACACAAATTGTGCGGAGCAGAATTTGCATGTGAAATTCTGCCCACACAATTATTGGTATTCCAGTGTGTGTCATCCAGATTTTCTGGGCTCTAGAATACGAAACCAAATTTTACCAGCCTTAAAATCCAGTTAGCCAAATTTCTTTAGGAAAGGGCTGCATTGCAGCAGAAACTAGTTTCATAGTCCCCATCCGAATCTCAGCTGCAGGGGCCGCTCCTCCGTTGGAGCGGAGGAGCGTTGCCACACTTAAATGCCCCAGAGATCTTGAAAAATAAAATGGTAATTCATTACCTTTTTATTTTTCATCCCCGTCCCAAACAGAGCATCAGGGAGGAGCCGCTGCTGAGTGACAACAGCAGGAAGGAGGGTGGGGTATGTATGCACTGTTTAAAGTGTGCATGACTTATTGGCTAGCCACACATGTGCACTTTAAACATCTCTAACCCAGCTGTCTTAGCAAGTGCAGGCTTCCAGAGCGCTGTGGAGCGCCGAGTTAGGCCACTCACTCCAATTAGGGCGCTGCTCTCATGCTGCTGAGAGCAGCGCCCTGATTGGTCGAGGGAGTTTCCTGGTGGTCCGGCTGCAGAAGCAATGAGGATGTTCGAAGCGAGGAGGTCTTGTGGAGTAAAGTAAGTGTAATATTTTTATTTTATATGTGCATGCGCACCTGCACCCCCACTCCACCTCCCCGTAGATGCCAGTTGCCACTGCAGCTAAGGCACAGGGATCACGTAACGTTCCTTTCTGCAAGCCAGCATTCTGTCTTTTGTTCTCCCACCATCCCTACGCCCCTTTTACATGTAGTAGTAAGATCAGTATACCAGTCAGATAATCACATTTATATATGTTTTGGCCAACCAAGGGCAAGATGTTATCAGGTCGTGTGTATTGTATGTGGGTTCGGATGACACACACATGATCTTGGGGAAAACACACACAGAATCGTGGAGGATGTCAAGCCTCGTATCCTGGGGATCGGGATGATGCTATGTATGGTCCACCTCCTGATAGCCTCAAGTCTGAATTGCAAAAGCACAGACTAGTGAAGTAATAAAACGGGGGATGGAAATGTAGGGAATAGCGGGGAAGGAGATCTGCAAGAAAAGAAAAGGTAATGGAAATAATTCTTTGTGAATCACTTATCCGATAATTAAAAGGATATTATCATTCATAAGTGTAATGATACCTGAAAAAGAATGAAATCAGGTTCTGCCTTCAATACCAGGAATCACTGGGCAGTTATAACCAACCAGCCCATTCTAATATGCAGAAAGAAAATGGAAGATACCATATTCAAATACACCCTTCACCTCTTTGTTTGTAATTCCAATAATACTGGCAAAAAGAAATGGGAACACTTATATCTTACACACCTACCCACGATATATACATGCCACGTGTCACAGGGGTGGAGAGCAACTGAATCCTGGAACTCTCGACCAACCCCTGTTAATAGGCACAAACAAACAACAACCAAAGTTAGTTGGTGCGTATTATTCGCATAGCACCATTTCCAAAATTATACAATGGCTCAGACAATGCGACACTCGAGAAGTTTTCAATGTGCTTTCTCTGATATTTGCAATTAAAATCCAAAATTTTATTGTGGCTGCCACCAAATGAAACAGTTCAAGCAAAACCAAATAAAACGGCTCTAAGGGGCACATGCATCAAGGTAGGCTTTACGATTCCTTAATTGCGATTATTAAGGAATCGCAATTAAGGAATCGCAAAGCCTATGCATGTAGGAATCGCTATAAAAATAGCGATTCCTAAACATTCCTAGAGGCCCATAGGAATGAATGGGAAGACATTCTCAATTAGCGATTCGCAATTAGAGAATTGCAAATTGAGAATGCAATTTCAAGGGTGCCAGGGTGTCAAAATGACACCCTGTTGCACCCCTGAAATTGTGATGTGCACCCATGTTGCACACACACATGCCCCAAGGGCATGTGTGTGTGTAACCTAAAACTTAAAAAATGCATTTTAGAGCATTTTTCGAAGGTTTTGCAAATTACAGACAAGTTTGATTTGTCTGTAATTTATGGTCCCAAATAGCGAAATCGCTATTTGAAAGTGCTTCTAGCATTGCATTTAAGGAATCGCAAATTGCGATTCCTTAAATGCAATCGCAATTTAGGAATTCGCAATTAATTGCGAATTCTTAAATTGCGCATAGGAAACACTTTCATGCATCTCCAAAGGCCAATTTGCGATCGCAAACGGCCGATTTTTGCGATTCGCACAGTTTGCGATCGCAAAACCTTTGATGCATGTGCCCCTATGTGCTTTAATTCGATAGTAGGCAAGTAACAGTATCCAGAATCAATCTGCCACAGGAAGTATTCCTGTTTCAGTACCCCAGCGATATACTTCTCCACATAAGTTGCAAAGTGTGACAATCCAGCGGAAAGACCAAAATTAAGTAGAATTGCTGGTTCCCTCTGCATGAGCTACGTACGAGTAACTCGTCAACAGAGGTGAACGGCACACCAAATGTCTTCCTCACATACCTGGTTGTGGAAGACCAATGCGCTAGAAGCGCACAAGCGAAGAAAGGAAATATTGTTCCTGCAAAGCCATAGCTGCCAAGGTTTCAGGTTGCTATGAGTGACATTTTCATAATTTCAGTGTAATTATGAGTGACATTCCAATGACTATGAGTGACACTTTCTCACGAGCGAAATCAAGCAATGAAGATGAGGGACACATATAAATATCAGAAATTACACCCATTTGAGCAACAAGAAACTCCAGGAACATCTTAAAACTGCTGCAAAGCACCAGAAATGTTCTCTCTGTCCATGTGGGACCCAGCCCAACAGGAAGGATGTGTGAGGCCCCAACATGAACAAGTTACACACAGAGGCATCTCAGCTGGGTAAGTGTCACACTCTCAGCTGATTCGCGCGCAGACAGGCTGCCGAGCACCATTTTGCATTATCCAGTCACAGGCTGAGGCCGGCGCAGTAATCTCCCATACAACATAGCCGACAGATTATGATTGTCAGAAACATGCTTTAAATTACCCCGGCGGTTTTGAGAAATAAACCGTAAACGTAAAGGAGGGGACAGAAACACACACCTGGTCACAGCTGTAACCACGGCCGTCAGCCAGTTACCCATTAGCTAATCTCATTCTTTTAGCACTAAAGTCACAAGGACAGTGACATTGCAGACTATACTGTCTTTTTGTGAACATGCTGTAGATTACAGGCTGTTCATTAAGACATCACATGCCATTAACTGCAGACTACATATGTATACATTTGTAAACGGTGGAGGGAGAGGGATGAGAAGGAAGAAGAGAAACAGGAGGAGGGAGAAGAGAGAGAGGGAAGGAGGGAGACAATGGGAGTAGGGAGAGGGGGTGGAAAGGGAGGAGGTAGACAAAAGGAGGAGAGAGTTGAGAGAGGGAAAGAGATAGAAAAAGAAAGAGTATAGGTGAGATTGGAGGAGAGAGAGAGATGGGCAAAAAGCTGAAATGGAAGTGGAAAAGCAAATGTGAGGCACTTGACATGGCTATTGCAGAAAGTAAATATAGCCAGAGGTGTGCTGGCCAGCATGGTTGATTTACAGATAAGATCTCGGTTATGGGATGGAAAACTAATGTGCTCTGCTGTGAATAACTGTACTGTTGCCTGGAAGCTGGGTGAGCACCCTGCACCTTCCGACAAGTAGTGTCAGTGGACCCCCAAATGTGGGTCATGCAAAAAGTGTCCCATCTTTGCTGAAGGGACCCTGTCTTTATGGGCCCCACAGGTTCCGATGTGCATCCTAAACTAAATGGTTCTGAGCATTGAGGTTGCCAGGGAGTGGTGAGCAGAAATGGTTCAGGTGCAACAAGTAAGCCTTTATATGTTTGCTTTGTGCTCTACATTTAAAGAGACCGTTGGCAGCGAGTTTCAGACTCCTCTCCTCCGAGCCGGTGGAATTTGCTCTAGCACTGAGCTCATTCCCAGCTTCTGACAGAAAGATCCAGGGTTACCAGACCACAGAATGTCGATTCTTTCGGAAAGCAGGCTGCATGCATTAAAAAAATTCCTTCGCAGCCCTGTGGGGGTGACGGTGTAGTAGCAGGGTGACAGGTGAGCGATGTGCAGGCACCAGTGCGCATGCCGCCCTTGGCAAACACTCACCCTCAGACTGCACCCCGAGTCTCTGTTTCTCAGATTATTATATTTTTGAGCGTGAGGCGGAGGGGCCGGGAGGCTTCCAGGCTGAGAGCTTCTGGCAGTTCTAGGCCTGTGAGAGGCAGCCCCGGGATGAGAGTGCAGCCTGTTCGGCTCTGTGCCTGCAGAGCAAAACTGGAGGGTGTGAGAAGTTGGCCTGGCATATGCTGTCCACTAATTATAGTGGGCACCTTGCACCAGTCCAAATCGACTCTTATGGTAGGTAGGTTAAAGACAACCTTATTGAAAGCTATCCTAGTGGTAGCTGTGGAGAGCAGCCTTCAGGCTAAGTCTTGAAGGAATGTAAAGCAGCTTGTTTTACCAGTCTATAATCTCTTGAGTGACCAAATGAAAGAGCACCACACCAGGTATATATTCAAAATATATGTATTTATTACTAAACACACCCCTCTAGTCTCTTTATGAGGCTAGAGTTCGAAGTACATAGGTTATAAGATCTTAAATCACAGTAATAGCACAAATACACGTTTGGGCCCTAGGGGCGTACCAAACCATATACCAATAAAGTGGTATGCGAACCACGACTGAACTAGACACTAGGCCTAGAGCCTCTAGAAGTGCTTGGACCACAAGGAACCACCCAAGGTAGTGACACAGGGGACCCACGGGAGACGCGTGCAGTGTAAATACACAACCGCGATACGCCGTTAACTTCTATGGAGAAAGTCGGGATCGGGAAAATAGAGGAAAGGGACACTTAAAAGAGGACTAGGACAAAACCCTTTAAGATCTAGGACTTTGAAGAGTCTCTACCCACGGGAGCACCGGAGTACTCGTGTTACCTCACCCAGGGAAGCCGGGTGCATAGGTGCCTTTCGGGGTCGGGTTTCGTCGTCGGTTCTTATGGCGATCTGCTGCAAAGTGCTGCTGGCGACCAGGAGAAAAGTGTCCGGGTGGATCCAAGAGTGGATCGGAGTTCTGAAGAACCTGAAAGCAGAGGGGACAGAGTCTGGGTCACTAGCCAGTGACCAGGGAGGCGATGGACAGATGCCCACCGATGTCGAGTGCTTCAGATTTGATGACGGTCGTCTTGACTCTTCAGCCATGAGGTCCGGGAGGCGTTGTTGGCGACCAGGAGCAGGATTCGGGCTGCTGCTCGATGTCTGTCGAGTGCAGAGGTGTCGGCGACCAGATTGGACCCAACAAGCCTTGGCAACGGCAAGTCTCGAGTAAGATGTAGATCGCCGATGATGCAGACCAGCAAGGTCTGGGGAACTCACCCAGCGAGGGTAAGTGAGGGCAGGCCTGGAGCAACCAGACTGCCAAGTAAAGAAAAGATTGGCCTTCGTTAAGGGCTACTAGCCAACGGGCTAGCGACCGCGAAGGAGCCTCGTGACGCCGCACGTGGAGCTGGCTTACAGGACACTCGTGGAGTGGGGGCCAGTGATCTTCGGTGCAGGTGGTGCTGGAGGCTAGGGCTACTCGGAGCCCAAATCACGACTTCTTGGGAGACCCAGAAGATGGTGCACTTGCAAATGTGCTCGGTGTCCAGGGGTCACGGTCTCAAGTCACCCACGATAGCCACGGGCCTCAGCTTTGCTGGGGACTCAGGGTAGCCTCGGGAAGTCTGAGAATCCACCTCTGGTGATGCGATGACTTCGGCGTCCGACGGGAGCTTCAGTGATGCGAACCGGACAGATGCTTCTTTGGTGCCTGCCAAGCAGGGGAGTCACTCCTTGACCCCAAGGGAGATTCTTCAGTCCTCTAATCGTGAGTAGAGCGTCGAAGGTCCAGGATTCTGTTTCAGAGTTTCGTCCAGGTATAATCTAAAGTCCTAAGGACTGGGTTCCTACCTTTATTCCAAAAATAGGGGATGGACTACTCTGTGGCCCCACCTATGGGTGGGTCAGGGCAGAGGGGTGGCTACACCCCTTTCCCTTTGTCCAGTTCGCGCCAAAGCAGGGGCTGCAAGCCCCTGATCCGGTTTGAACTGGGGTATGCACAGGGACACCAAATGTGCCCCCAGTGCAGGACTTCAAAGCACCCGAAAGTGCTCCCGCCCAGCCCCAATACACATTGTCCTGTCTGGGGAGGTGGTCACACCTCCCTGGGACAGGAAACCTATTGTCCAGGCCTCCCCTGCCGGAGTTTCGTCCAGCAGCAGGAGGCCAGACTCGTGTCTGTGGCAGCAGCATCCATTTTGTGATGCCAGGGCTCTGGAAAGAAGTTACCGGACTCGTCAGAGTTAACATGCCTTTCCCTCTAGAAGGGTGGAATGCTACCCCCGCCGCCAGGATTGGCGGGGGGTAGTATTCCAAGATGTTTGACACCAAACACGACATGTTTAGGTGCAGCCATTCCATAGTTAGCATTTTACCGCGAGGATATAATGCGTTTAAGAGTATATGGTCAGGCTGCACTACAAACAGCATCAGAGATGGTCTCCGAACGCTGCAGAGGGGCCCTGCTCATGCAGGGGCACCCTCTCACATAGGAACCATGCACTCTGCCTTTAGGATTGATAAGGCCTGCCTTAGGAGTGACTTATAGGTTTATATGTGTGTATGCATTTAGTGATATAGGTAACCTATACCACTGCAAGGGGTGCATGCACCACCTTACCCAGGCTGCAGTAGCAGACCTGTGGTGCCAGTTTGGATGGCCTACCAGGGGTGGCATAATACATGCTGCAGCCCCTGGCAGGCCTCTGAGGTACCTATGCCCTTGGTACATAGTATACCATATACTAGGGACTTACAAGGGCACTCCAGATCCCAATCAGTGATGTGCCTAAGGCACATGGAGACCCTTTTAAAGAGGAAACAGCTAGGCTGGGGTTCTGAATAGCAGGGCCCCAGCCAGACTAATGTCGAAAACCAGTGAAGTATCAGCAAAAAGTGGGGGTACCCCTGTGAAGCAGATCCTACTCTCCTACACAACCCCCCAAACGTAGGGACATTAAACTAACCTTGCCCAGTTAAGTCTTCATGTTCTAAGTGGAAATACCTAGAGAGTCCATCTGCATTCGCATGGTTACTCCCAGGCCTATGTTCCACTGTAAAGTCCATCCCCTGTAGGGAAATGGACCACCTAAGCAGTTTGGGGTTTTCACCCTTCATTTGTTTTAGCCATAAGAGGGGCTTATGGTCTGTCTGAACCAGGAAGTGTGTACCAAACAAGTATGGCCTCAACTTCTTCAGAGCCCAGACCACAGCAAAGGCCTCCTCTCTATGGCTGACCAACGTTTCTCTCTAGGGGTCAGCCTTCTGCTAATAAAAGCTACTGGCTGATCCTGACCTTCTTCATTCAATTGTGACAGTACAGCCCCTACCCCCAATTCAGATGCATCAGTTTGAACAATGAACTTCTTGGAGTAATCAGGACTCTGCAGAATTGGAGCAGTGCACATGGCCTGCTTGAGGTCATCAAATGCCTTTTGACAGCTAACTGTCCACTGAACCTTTTGGGCATTTTCTTAGAAGTTAAGTCATTCAAGGGTGTCACTATTGATCCATACCCCTTGACAAATCTCCTATAGTACCCAGTCAGGCCTAAGAAGGCTCTCACCTGAGTCTGGGTAGTGGGAGCAGTCCAGTCCATGATGGTCTGGATCTTGCTCTGCAAAGGTTGAACCTGGCCTCCACCCACAAGGTGGCCCAGGTACACAACCTGACTCTGCCCTATCTGGCACTTAGTGGCCTTGATAGTCAGGCCTGCCTTTTGCAGGGCCTGTAAAACATTCCTGAGGTGGACCAGGTGATCCTCCCAGGTGGAGCTAAAGACAGCAATATCATCTAGATAAGCTGCACTATAGGCCTCCAGTCCTGTGAGAACTGTGTTCACCAACCTCTGGAAAGTGGCAGGTGCATTTTTCAGACCAAAGGGCATCACCACAAATTGATAATGCCCACTAGGGGTTGAAAATGCTGTTTTGGGCTTTGCAGCATCAGCTAGTCTGATCTGCCAGTAGCCAGCTGTTAGGTCAAATGTGCTGAGATATTTGGCAGAGGCCAAAGTATCTATGAGCTCATCTGCCCTGGGTATTGGATGGGCATCAGTCCTAGTGACTGCATTGAGGCCTCTGTAGTCTACACAAAACCTCATCTCTCTTTTCCCACCACTGGTGTGAGGTTTAGGTACTAGGACTACTGGACTAGCCCAAGGGCTATCTGAGGGCTCAATCACTCCCAATTCCAACATCTTCTGGACTTCAGTCCTGATACAGTCCCTGACATGGTCAGGTTGCCTATAAATCTTGTTTTTAATAGGCAGACTGTCCCCAGTGTCCACTTCATGAGTGCACCAGGTGGTCTGACTGGGTGTCAGAGAAAACATATGTCTAAACTGATTGAGGACTTGCCTGCAATCAGTTTGTTGCTGGGTAGTGAGGCTGCCTGCCAAGGCTACACCATCAACTGACCCATCGTCAGGGTTCTGTGAGAGCAGGTCAGGGAGTGGGTCACTCTCTTCCTCCTGCCCTTCATCAGTAGCCATGAGCAAGCCCATGTCTGCCCTGTCCACATATGGCTTAAGTCTGTTGACATGGAGAACCCTGTGGGGACTCCTGGGTGTTCCCAGGTCTACTAAGTAAGTGACCTCACCCTTCTGCTCAACAATAGTGTGGGGTCCACTCCATTTGTCTTGGAGAGCTGCTGGGGCCACTGGCTCCAACACCCACACCTTCTGTCCTGGCTGGTAAACAGTTAGGACAGCCTTTTGGTCATGCCAGGCCTTTTGAAGTTCCTGGCTAGCCTCAAGGTTTTTGGTTGCCTTTTTCATGTACTCAGCCATCCTGGAGCGGAGACCAAGTACATAGTCCACTATATCTTGCTTTGGGGGCTTGAGAGGTAACTCCCATCCTTCCTTCACCAAGCACAGTGGACCCCTCACAGGGTGGCCAAACAGAAGTTCAAAAGGGCTGTAACCAACCCCCTTCTGAGGCACCTCCCTATATGCGAATAAAAGGCAGGGCAAGAGTATGTCCCATCTACGCCTAAGCTTTTCTGGGAGCCCTTTAATCATGCCCTTCAAGGTTTTGTTGAATCTCTCAACTAAACCATTGCATTGTGGGTGATAGGGTGTGGTGAACTTATAAGTAACTCCACACTCCTTCCACATTGCCTTTAAGTACCCAGACATGAAGTTTGCACCCCTGTCTGATACCACCTCCTTAGGAAAGCCCACTCTTGAGAAAATTCCCAGGAGGGCCCTTGCCACCACAGGTGCTGTCGTGGTCCTAAGGGGTATAGCCTCTGGATACCTGGTGGCATGATCCACTACCACCAGTATAAATCTGTGTCCAGATGCTGTTTGGGGATCCATGGGACCAACAATGTCAATCCCTACCCTCTCAAAGGGCACCCCCACCACAGGTAGTGGTATCAGGGGGCCTTTGTAGTGCCACCTGCTTTGCCACTGGCTTGGCAGGTTACACAGGAGCGACAAAACTCCTTACTGTCTTCAGACATGTGGGGCCAGTGAAAGTGAGGGACAATTCTGTCCCAAGTCTTGTTCTGGCCCAGGTGTCCTGCTAAGGGAATATCATGGGCTAGGGTCAATAGGAAGCCCCTGAACTTCAAAGGTATTACCAACCTCCTGGTAGCACCAGGCTTGGGGTCTCTACTCTCTGAGTACAGGAGTCCATCATCCCAATACACTGTATGGGGACCACTAGCTTTCCCAGCAGCCTCAGCAGCAGCTTGCTGTCTGAGGGGTTCAAGGAGGGGCAGCTCTGCTGCTCCTGGCTCAGATCTGCCCTAGAAGGTCCCCCTGTCCCCAAGAACTCAACCTGGTCAGGCTCAAGTTCCTCTGGGACAGTTCCTTCTTCAGGGCTGAGATCATCCCCTCAAGGGACTGATCTTCCTCCTGAGCCAAGGGGAAGGCACTGCCTTAACCCTACTACTCCTCCTCTTGGAAGGCACTTGGTCCATTCTTCCAGAATCCAAGGCCTGTTCAGTTTTAGACAGTTTAGCTTGTGACCTGGTCACAGCAAACACATCTGCAGGGATCCCCAGCATTTATGCATGGGTCCTGAGCTCCACTTCTGCCCAAGCAGAAGTCTCTAAGTCATTGCCAAGCAAGCATTCGACTGGTAGGTTTGCACTTACCACAACCTTCTTAAGGCCAGTTACCCCTCCCCAGGAGAAGTTAACAACTGCCAGAGTATGGTCTGTTCTGACATTGCTAGCATTGGTCACTTGGTACATTTCACCAAGTATAACTTGCCCAGGTAGCACAAGGTCTTGTGTCACCATTGTGACACTTGCCCCTGTGTCCCTAAATGCCAAAGCCTCTCGTCCATTGATTAAAGGCTGTTGTCTGTACTTGCCCAGATTACTGGGACTCACAGTGGAGGTCACATCCATGCCTCCATCACAGACTAACACAGCCTGAGTCAGCTCCCTGACTAAGTCAGAGCCCAACTCAGTTCCCAGGGTGAACCCTACTAAACCCTTTGCTGGAGCACTTCCACCAACTGTACTAGGGGGAACAGGTGCCTTAGGGGCATTGGTGGATGCTGGACTGGAGTCTTTGGACTTGGTGCAATCACTGGTCCAGTGGGTCTTTTGCTTACAGACCTTGCACCATGGTTTTCTTTGGCCTTTACCCTTGGTAGACTGGGAATCCCCACCAGAAGAAGATTTTTGGGGGCCTGATGAAGACTTTTGATCTTTACCCTTCTCCCCACCCTTGTCAGAGTTCTTAGCATCTTGCTTCTTGGTTTCCCCACCTTGGTTCTGTACCTTCTGCTTCACCCTGGTTCTGACCCATTTGTCTGCCTTCTTTCCCAATTCTTGGGGAGAGGTCAGATCAGAGTCAACCAGGTACTGATGCAACAGCTGGTTTTGACAGTTATTAAGAATCTGCTCCCTCATTATCAGATTATACAATCCTGAGAAGTCACACACCTTACTGCCCATCAACCAGCCTTCCAGAGCCTTGGCAGAACAATCCACATAGTCTACCCAGTCTTGAGTCTGTGCTTTTGGGTGTCTCTGAACTTCAACCTGTACTGTTCAGTGGTTAGGCCAAACCCATCAATAAGAGCACTCTTCAAGACCTTGTAATTATCAGCATCCTCCTCTCTAACAGTGAGGAGCTTGTCTCTACCTTTGTCAGCAAAGGAGAGCCACAAGATTGCTGCCCACTGCTCCTGAGGGACCTTCTGTACTTTACAGGCCCTCTCTAAAGCAGTTATCCATTTGTGGATGTCATCCCCACTCTGGTAGGGAGGGACAATCTTGCTCAGGTTCCTATGGTCATAGGACCTTTCCCTATCTCTAGGGACATGGCTGCCACCATGGGACTCTAGTCCCAACTTTCTTCTCTCTTTAAGGAGATCTAGGGATTCTCTATCTAAAGCCAATTGCTTCTTCCTGATCTCCAGTTGAGTTTCCTCATACTGGACCAGTCTCTTTCTTCTCTCATGAGAGGATTCCCTCCTGTGAGAAGAAACAGAGCTCCCTATTGAGGTGCCAGAGTGGTTAGACTCCTGAGAAGGAGACCTAGACTTTCTGAGCACACTCATAATCCTTCCTGGGGGACAAAGGTGTGGTTCTCAAGATCCTCATCTTCATCTTCCCCAGAAGGGATTGGGTTTTCCAGGTCAGGGTCATTGTCACCCTCCTGGTCAGTTTCAGAGGGGGGCTGGGGGTAGTAGTACCCCTGGCCCCTTCCTCATCTGCTGGCCCACCCTCTGCTCCTACCCCTTCAGTCTCTGAAGACTTACTAAGATCATAAGCCACCAACAACTCCTGGAGGTGTTGGGTGGTGGGACTTTGGCCTGTCCTTAATTTCCTCACGTTACACAAAGCTCTCAGTTCCAAGAATGGGAGTGTGTCATACTTGGAGGGGGAAGCTCAATGGCTTCCTGCAGGGCATCTCTAGATCCTGCTTTTAAAGACATTACTAGTGTGGTGTGGTGTATGCACTACCTACTCTAGTGTGGCCTACTAAACTCTCTTGAGTTGTAGAAAGGGTTGTGCTATCCCTTAACACACAACTCTAAGTTCAGTAGAACTTACTGATATTCTAAGCTTAAATTATATGTACCTTAGGTACCTTTAGTGGTTTTCAGTTGATCAATTCAATTGAGATTATCTGGTAAAACAATAGCAAGCTGGAATCCCACACGCTGCACACCAATGTGAGAAGTTGGCCTGGCATATGCTGTCCACTAATTATAGTGGGCACCTTGCACCAGTCCAAATCGACTCTTATGGTAGGTAGGTTAAAGACAACCTTATTGAAAGCTATCCTAGTGGTAGCTGTGGAGAGCAGCCTTCAGGCTAAGTCTTGAAGGAATGTAAAGCAGCTTGTTTTACCAGTCTATAATCTCTTGAGTGACCAAATGAAAGAGCACCACACCAGGTATATATTCAAAATATATGTATTTATTACTAAAGACACCCCTCTAGTCTCTTTATGAGGCTAGAGTTCGAAGTACATAGGTTATAAGATCTTAAATCACAGTAATAGCACAAATACACGTTTGGGCCCTAGGGGCGTACCAAACCATATACCAATAAAGTGGTATGCGAACCACGACTGAACTAGACACTAGGCCTAGAGCCTCTAGAAGTGCTTGGACCACAAGGAACCACCCAAGGTAGTGACACAGGGGACCCACGGGAGACGCGTGCAGTGTAAATACACAACCGCGATACGCCGTTAACTTCTATGGAGAAAGTTGGGATCGGGAAAATAGAGGAAAGGGACACTTAAAAGAGGACTAGGACAAAACCCTTTAAGATCTAGGACTTTGAAGAGTCTCTACCCACGGGAGCACCGGAGTACTCGTGTTACCTCACCCAGGGAAGCCGGGTGCATAGGTGCCTTTCGGGGTCGGGTTTCGTCGTCGGTTCTTATGGCGATCTGCTGCAAAGTGCTGCTGGCGACCAGGAGAAAAGTGTCCGGGTGGATCCAAGAGTGGATCGGAGTTCTGAAGAACCTGAAAGCAGAGGGGACAGAGTCTGGGTCACTAGCCAGTGACCAGGGAGGCGATGGACAGATGCCCACCGATGTCGAGTGCTTCAGATTCGATGACGGTCATCTTGACTCTTCAGCCACGAGGTCCGGGAGGCGTTGTTGGCGACCAGGAGCAGGATTCGGGCTGTTGCTCGATGTCTGTCGAGTGCAGAGGTGTCGGCGACCAGATTGGACCCAACAAGCCTTGGCAACGGCAAGTCTCGAGTAAGATGTAGATCGTCGATGATGCAGACCAGCAAGGTCTGGGGAACTCACCCAGCGAGGGTAAGTGAGGGCAGGCCTGGAGCAACCAGACTGCCAAGTAAAGAAAAGATTGGCCTTCATTAAGGGCTACTAGCCAACGGGCTAGCGACCGCGAAGGAGCCTCGTGATGCCGCACGTGGAGCTGGCTTACAGGACACTCGTGGAGTGGGGGCCAGTGATCTTCGGTGCAGGTGGTGCTGGAGGCTAGGGCTACTCGGAGCCCAAAGCACGACTTCTTGGGAGACCCAGAAGATGGTGCACTTGCAAATGTGCTCGGTGTCCAGGGGTCACGGTCTCAAGTCACCCACGATAGCCACGGGCCTCAGCTTTGCTGGGGACTCAGGGTAGCCTCGGGAAGTCTGAGAATCCACCTCTGGTGATGCGATGACTTCGGCGTCCGACGGGAGCTTCAGTGATGCGAACCGGACAGATGCTTCTTTGGTGCCTGCCAAGCAGGGGAGTCACTCCTTGACCCCAAGGGAGATTCTTCAGTCCTCTAATCGTGAGTAGAGCGTCGAAGGTCCAGGATTCTGTTTCAGAGTTTCGTCCAGGTATAATCTAAAGTCCTAAGGACTGGGTTCCTACCTTTATTCCAAAAATAGGGGATGGACTACTCTGTGGCCCCACCTATGGGTGGGTCAGGGCAGAGGGGTGGCTACACCCCTTTCCCTTTGTCCAGTTCGCGCCAAAGCAGGGGCTGCAAGCCCCTGATCCGGTTTGAACTGGGGTATGCACAGGGACACCAAATGTGCCCCCAGTGCAGGACTTCAAAGCACCCGAAAGTGCTCCCGCCCAGCCCCAATACACATTGTCCTGTCTGGGGAGGTGGTCACACCTCCCTGGGACAGGAAACCTATTGTCCAGGCCTCCCCTGCCGGAGTTTCGTCCAGCAGCAGGAGGCCAGACTCGTGTCTGTGGCAGCAGCATCCATTTTGTGATGCCAGGGCTCTGGAAAGAAGTTACCGGACTCGTCAGAGTTAACATGCCTTTCCCTCTAGAAGGGTGGAATGCTACCCCCGCCGCCAGGATTGGCGGGGGGTAGTATTCCAAGATGTTTGACACCAAACACGACATGTTTAGGTGCAGCCATTCCATAGTTAGCATTTTACCGCGAGGATATAATGCGTTTAAGAGTATATGGTCAGGCTGCACTACAAACAGCATCAGAGATGGTCTCCGAACGCTGCAGAGGGGCCCTGCTCATGCAGGGGCACCCTCTCACATAGGAACCATGCACTCTGCCTTTAGGATTGATAAGGCCTGCCTTAGGAGTGACTTATAGGTTTATATGTGTGTATGCATTTAGTGATATAGGTAACCTATACCACTGCAAGGGGTGCATGCACCACCTTACCCAGGCTGCAGTAGCAGACCTGTGGTGCCAGTTTGGATGGCCTACCAGGGGTGGCATAATACATGCTGCAGCCCCTGGCAGGCCTCTGAGGTACCTATGCCCTTGGTACATAGTATACCATATACTAGGGACTTACAAGGGCACTCCAGATCCCAATCAGTGATGTGCCTAAGGCACATGGAGACCCTTTTAAAGAGGAAACAGCTAGGCTGGGGTTCTGAATAGCAGGGCCCCAGCCAGACTAATGTCGAAAACCAGTGAAGTATCAGCAAAAAGTGGGGGTACCCCTGTGAAGCAGATCCTACTCTCCTACAGGTCGGACCAGTTCGATTCGGCGTAGCGAAGCGTTGCAGGACGCGTTGTCCCTCGATGCGGTGCAGGCAGCGGCTCGTTGACGGAGTCGGTGAGACCAGGGCCGTGCGTTGCAGGGCGAGACGGTGCTTCGATGCGGTGCTTACAGGACACCGAGTCGGTCGTGAGAGTCGGTCACAGCTCCCTACCTCTGTAGCCACTGAAACAGAGTTTCCAGCAGCAATTCACAAAGGGGGTGAAGTCCAATGGTCCTGGGACTTCGGTCAGGGGGCAAGCTCTCTTCCAAGCCCTTGGAGATCCTTCACAAGTTGATGAAAGTCACAGCAAAGCAAAAGTTCCTTTCTCCTTTCTTTGGCAGTCAGGCAAACCACTGCAGGCCAATCCCCCAAGCAGCACTTCAGGCTTAGGGATAGTCTCTCCTCAGTTTCTTCTTGGTTCCGCTCCTCAGCAAAGGTTTCTTCTTGTTCCCAAAAGTGATCTAATTTTCCTGGGGTCTGGGTGCCCCTCTTATACCCTGATTCTCTTTGTTCTCTGGAGGCAGAGAGGCCTCTGCCTAGTCCAAAACCAGTTCTGGTCAGTCCTGGAGCACTTTGTTTTTCTGACTCCTTCTTTCCTTTCAGAATGTGGGGCAGAGTGCTCAGCCGCCCGGCAGGAGGTGGAGCCAGCATTGTGGAAGGCAGGCATAGCCCTATTCAGACCCAGGTGCAACTCCTCCCTCCACTCTGGATGCAGATCTTTCTATTCAGCCCTGTGCTGACTCACCCTGTCTCCTGTAGCCACCCCCAGCCCCTGTCACTCAATCTCCAGACAAGGAATACACAACCTAGCAGAGGCAGGCTTGGATAGTTAGGCAAGAAAATACCCACTTTCTAAAAGTGGTATTTTCAAACACAGAATGTTAAAACCAACTTCACTAAAAGATGTATTTTATCATCCTGAGTTCAGGCATACTAAATTCGTTTTTCTACCATGTTCCCTGGGTCAGTTCTGACTATAAGGTGTAATAGTCAGTCTGCCCATTCTGGCCTTGCAATAGTGAAAAACGAAAATGGCTGTAATTCACTATTAGGACATGCCACACACACCAGGGCATGTCCTACCTTATACTTACAATGCACCCTGCCCTAGGGCCTACTTTAGGGGTGACCAACATGCAGTAAAGGGAAGGTTTAGGGACTGGTAAGTGGGTGCACTCACCAAGTCGACATGGCAGCCCTAGGCTGCACACAGGCTCTGCAATGGCAGGCCTGAGACACACTTTACAAGCTGCTTCTGTGGGTGGCACAACCCGTGCTGCAAGCCCACCAGCAGCATTGGATTTACAAGCCCTGGGCACACTCAGTGCACGGTACTAGGGACTGACAAGTAAACCAATCATCCAATCATGGAGTCACTAATACATACATCAATTCACGATAGGGAGCACTTGCACTTTGGCACTGATTAGCAGCGGCAAAGTGCCCATGAGCATCTAGTCCAGCAAAAAAATATCGGCAACAGTGGAGGCATTACTAAAAAATGGAAGGGAGACCCACGCCAAGGATGCCAGGTCTAACACGTGTCCCCTCCAGCTGAAATGTGGGGAGAACTATCCTACCCCTAGGGAGTTCTCATCGCTAAGGCGGAAAAATCTGGACAGTCCATCAGCATTGGCGTGTTCTGTACCAGGGCGGTGTTCCACCGTAAAGTCCATCCCCTGTAGGGAAATGGACCACCTCAACAGCTTTGGATTCTCACCCCTTATCTGCATCAACCATCTGAGGGGCCTGTGGTCTGTCTGAACCCGGAAGTGAGTCCCAAACAGGTATGGTCTCAGCTTCTTCAGAGCCCAGACCACAGCAAATGCCTCACGCTCAATAGCACTCCATCTCTGTTCCCGGGGAAGTAACCTCCTACTGATGAAGGCTACAGGTTGGTCTAGGCCCTCCTCATTGATCTGTGATAGAACAGCCCCTACACCATGCTCTGAAGCGTCGGTCTGAACAATGAACTCATTGGAGAAGTTGGGTGCCTGGAGCACAGGCGCCGTGCACATGGCAGTCTTCAAGGTGTCAAAAGCTTTTTGACAGGCGTCAGTCCAAATCACTTTCCTGGGCTGCTTCTTGGAAGTCAGCTCGGTCAAGGGGGCAACAATGCTGCCATACCCCTTGACGAATCTCCGGTAATACCCGGTGAGTCCTAGGAAGGCTCTCACCTCTGTCTGGGTTTTGGGGGCTCCCAAGCCAGAATGGTATCAATTTTCGGTTGGAGGGGCGCCACCTGGCCGCTCCCAACCTGGTGTCCCAAGTACACCACAGAACCCTGCCCAATCTGGCACTTACTCGCCTTGATTGTGAGGCCTGCCCTCCGCAGCGCCATCAACACTTCCCAGAGGTGACGCAGATGTTCTTCCCAACTGGCACTGAACACTGCGATGTCATCCAGGTAGGCGGCACTGAAATCCTCCAGTCCAACCAACACCTGGTTGACCAACCTCTGAAAGGTGGCAGGGGCATTCTTCATCCCAAAGGGATCACCCGGAACTGGTAGTGCCCATCTGGTGTGGAGAATGCTGACCTCTCTTTGCCCCATCAGTCAAGGCGATCTGCCAGTACCCAGACGTTAAGTCAAACGTGCTGAGGTACCGCGCAGCCCCTAACCGATCTATGAGCTCATCAGCTCTGGGGATGGGGTGGGCGTCAGTCCTGGTGACGGAATTGAGTCCCCTGTAGTCCACACAGAACCGGAGTTCTGGTGTGGCACCAGAGCGCGGCAGCCTTTGGAACCAAGACCACTGGGCTGGCCCAAGGGCTGTTAGAGGACTCAATCACCCCTAGCGCAAACATCTTGGAGACCTCCTCCTTGATGCAGGCTCTGACCCTGTCAGTCACCCTGTAAGCCTTGTGCTTCACAGGAAGACTGTCCCCAGTGTCCACATCATGGACGCACCAATGAGTGACACTGGGAACCAGGGAGAACAGGTCAGGGAACTGTCCCAACAGTTGGCGACAGTCACCCTGCTGCTCAGGTGTCAGGGAGGTAGAGAGGTTTACTCCCTCCACTGATCCATCTTGCTCTCGGGCTGACAGGAGGTCAGGAAGAGGCTCGGTCTCCTCCTCCATTCCATCATCTGTAGCTAAGAGCATGCCCACTTGGGACCTCTCCAAGTGGGGCTTCAGGCGGTTCACATGCAGGACCCGCAAGGGGTTCCTGGGAGACTGCAAGTCCACCAAATAGGTAACTGGACTCTTGCGCTCCACCACCGTAAAAGGGCCGGTCCACCTGTCCTGGAGCGCACAGGGCTCCACAGGGGCCATGACCCACACTTTCTGACCAGGCTGAAGCTCTACCAGAGTGGCATTCTGGTCGTACCACCGCTTCATCTCCTCCTGGCTGGCTTCCAGATTTGCCTCAGCAAGTTCTCTGAAACGCCTAGTCTGGTTCCTGAAGGCCAGCATGTAACTGTATACATCCTGGGGAGGTTTCCTGGGAGATTGCTCCCAGCCGTCCTTGACCAAACTCAGAGGTCCTCGCACCGGGTGTCCATAGAGGAGCTCAAAGGGACTGAACCCTAGAGACTTCTGTGGCACCTCCCGGTATGCAAACAACAGGCATGGTAAGAGGACGTCCCATTTACGCCTCATGGGTTCTTCCAGACCCATAATCATGCCCTTGAGGGACCGGTTGAATCTCTCAACCAGCCCATTTCCTTGAGGGTGGTAAGGAGTGGTGAACTTGTAAGTTACACCGCACTCCTGCCACAGGGACTTCATGTACTTGGACACAAAGTTGGTACCTCTGTCAGACACCACCTCTTGAGGAAATCCCACACGTGAGAAAATTCCCATCAGTGCCCGTCCCACCACGGGGGCCGTCACTGTCCTCAGAGGGATGGCTTCAGGGTACCGGGTGGCATGGTCCATCAAGACCAGGATAAACCTGTTGCCCATGGCTGTCTTGGGGTCCAGTGGCCCCACAATGTCAATACCCACCCGTTCAAAGGGGGTGCTGACCACAGGGAATGGCTGGAGAGGAGCCTTGTGCTTCCTCCCACTCTTTCCACTTGCCTGGCAAGTCTGGCATGTCCTGCAGTGAGTGGCGGCACTCCTGCGCATCTGGGGCCAATAGAAATGGGTAACAAGCCTGTCAAAGGTCTTGTCCTGCCCCAGATGTCCCGCTAACGGTACATCATGAGCCAACCCCAGTAGGAAGGCTCTGAAGCGCTGGGGTACCACCAGCACACGGGCTGACCCAGGCTCAGCAACCTTAGGCTCTGAATACAGGAGACCATTCTCCCAGTAAATCCAATGTGATCCAGACTGATCACCTGCTGCCTGGTCTGTGGCCTGTTGCCTCAGACCCACGAGAGAAGGGCATGTGTTCTGCTCCTCGCAGAACTCTTCCCTGGAGGGTCCTCCTTCTTGCTGCCAATGGGTCAGCTCAGGTAGGTCCCCCAGTTCAGCTACCTGTTCCCCTGTAGGCTCCAGGGCATCCCCCTCAGGGTCTGCCTCCTCCTGGACCGTGGGAACCTCGGGGGCCGGTTTCCCGCGCCCCTGCCTCCTCTCTCTCCGGCAGGCACCTGGGCCTCCCTCTCAGGCTCCAGGTCCTCTTGAACACCTTTCGCTGCCATTGACCGGGTGGTCACGCATGCCCAATCAGGCAAGCCCAACATTTCTAAATGCGCACTCCGCTCCACCTTAGCCCAAGGTGAGCTCTCCAAATCGTTCCCTAACAAACAGTCAACAGGCATGGCTGGCCTCACAGCTACTTGAAGAGTACCCGAGACCCCCCACTCAAAGGGAACCTGATCCACCTTGCAGTGACTCTCTGTGTTGTCAGCGGCAACAACCGGATAGAATGCATCAGGGATAACCTGCTCTTTAGACACCAGGTGACACTTGACAGCTGTCACACTGGCTCCTGTGTCTCTCAGAGCCTCCACCCTATGGCCATTGATGGTCACCCACTGCCTGTATTTCTTAGTGTTCTCAGGCAGCGGGGTCCTAGGGACCATCTCAGAGTCTCCTAATGAGACAAGGGAAAACACTGTGGGATCCCCCCCACCTTGGGCACCCAACTCCTCCCCCAGGGCTACACTAGCCAACTGCCGAGGGACTGCACTGGTGGGTGCTGGTTTTCCATGCAAAGAGCAACGAGGATCGTTTGCCTTGTGGCCAGGGGCGCCACACTTGTAACATACCAGTGGTCCCTGGTGAACAGGGGGCCTGTCAGGGCCACTGGCTTCTTCTCAGGGGGAGGCTGGGAACCTTTCCCTTGGTTCCCTTGGGGTTTACTTTGGGGCCCTTTATGGAACTCCTTCTGTTTACCCTTGTCCCCCCACTCTTCTGCTGGGGACCCTGCCCACCCTTGGCGGAGTCTCCCACGTGACCCTTGTGGACCCGGGTACTCACCCAGCGGTCCGCCTCCTCAGCAAGCTGCCTAGGGTTAGTCAGCTTACTATCAATCAGGTGTTGGCGTAGCTCAGGAAAACAATTACCGGACAAGTGCTCCCAGGCAATCAAATCAAAGAGCGCCTGAAAATCAGTCGCTTTGCTACCCTTTACCCAACCATCCAAGGCTCTGCAAAAGAAGGTCACATATTCAACCCAGGTACTGCTTTCAATCTTACTACAGTTCCTGAACCTTTGCCTATAAAGCTCAGGGTCAAACCATACCTAGTCATTAAGGCATCCTTCATGTGGCTGTACGAATTATAGACTTCAGAGGGTAAATCCAACAAGGTATCCCGCCCTTCACTGAGGAACCGTCCCCACAACCCCGCTCCCCAATCCTTCTCAGGGACCCGGTGGGAAGACATGGCTACCTCATAGGCTTTGAACCACTGCCCAATGTCATCATTTTTAAAAACTCCTTCACCACATCTTTGGGAATATACACCCTAGCTTCAACAGGCACAGGCGGTACACTGCCACCAGAGGGAGTAATCTCTAAGCTTTTGGCCTTCAATTCCAACTCCTCAAAACTTTCTCATGTTCAAACTGCATTTTCTTTTCCTCTAGGGCTAATTTCCTAGTTTGCATTTCGAATTCTAACTGCCCATTCAGCTTGAGCTTGGTCAGCTGCATTTCGTGCATCCTACTCTCTTTCCTGTCCTCCAACTCCTCTGGAGACAGTCCTCTGGCAGAAACACTGCTACCTACTGGGGAAGGTGGTCTTCTAGCCCCTAGACCCAATAGCCCCTCCAGCTGCCCTTCTGCATTCTCAGCCCCCTCCACAGGGGCACTCCTTGATTCGACCCAGGCCCTCAGCGCCTTTTGGAGGTCCTCCTTCCTGGAGAGTCCGGTCATGGACACTTTAAACTTTTTGCAGAATTGCCTGAGCTGCTTAAGGGTGTAGCATTCTAGCCTCTCTTCTTCCCAATCACACTCAACAGAGGCTACTGATGCTGGTTTCTCCATAGTGACTGAACTTGGCATTTGCAAAAATAGGAAATCCCAGAAAAATGCTATTAAAGTATGTGGTTGCGTTTTGGTCTGCACTCACTAAGTAGTGTTCACCAATCACTGTACATGAGTCACAAATGCAAGTCCAGAATCCTCACCGCTGACCACCAATGTTAGATTTGGGGGTCTCTAGTTGGCAGAGGTATGTACCTTTGTCCAAATAGGGACCCTTGAGTCTAGTCAGGGAAAGTAGGTACACTCCTGAAATAACCCCTGCTCACCCTCTTGGTAGCTTGGCACGAGCAGACAGGTTTAGTTCAGAGGCAGTGTGTAAAGCATTTGTGAACACATACAGTAATCAAGTGACAACACTACAAATGGACACCACACAGGTTATATATTTATAAAAATAGGTATACTTTATATAGATTTATCACAAGACCATAAACGACAAAAATAATCCACAATACTGTCAAGAATACTTAGTTCTGATCAAAAAGGCTTAATTCAAGGTTCTTTGCGAGTCGGTAGCCTCCTCCGGCTACGGCGATGTCGAGAACAAACAGAGTCTAACAAATCCAGCTGACCGCGTCGAGACGGGCCAACACAGCGTAGACAGACTCGGTCACAGTACCTTTTACTTGAAGCGGCAGGCATGGGCGTGCGAGCCGGATGGCTGTTCGTCGCGGTCGCGATGCAAAAATGGAAGCGTTGCAGGACGCGTTGTCCCTCAATGCGGTGCAGGCAGCGGCTCGTTGACGTCGTCGAAACGGAGTCGGTGAGACCAGGGCCGTGCGTTGCAGGGCGAGACGGTGCTTCGATGCGGTGCTGGCAAGTTGCGGTGCGGCGACGGAGCCGGATTCAGGAGCTGGCGTCGATCAGTCCGGACAGCGGTGCGAGTCGGGCGGTGCGTCGCAAAGCGTGCGAGCGGTGCCCAACTCCGGTGCAGTCACAGGACTCGAACTCAGCAGCAGTGACCGTGTCGGTCAGACCAGTTCGATTCGGCGTAGCGAAGCGTTGCAGGACGCGTTGTCCCTCGATGCGGTGCAGGCAGCGGCTCGTTGACGGAGTCGGTGAGACCAGGGCCGTGCGTTGCAGGGCGAGACGGTGCTTCGATGCGGTGCTTACAGGACACCGAGTCGGTCGTGAGAGTCGGTCACAGCTCCTCACCTCTGTAGCCACTGAAACAGAGTTTCCAGCAGCAATTCACAAAGGGGGTGAAGTCCAATGGTCCTGGGACTTCGGTCAGGGGGCAAGCTCTCTTCCAAGCCCTTGGAGATCCTTCACAAGTTGATGAAAGTCACAGCAAAGCAAAAGTTCCTTTCTCCTTTCTTTGGCAGTCAGGCAAACCACTGCAGGCCAATCCCCCAAGCAGCACTTCAGGCTTAGGGATAGTCTCTCCTCAGTTTCTCCTTGGTTCCGCTCCTCAGCAAAGGTTTCTTCTTGTTCCCAAAAGTGATCTAATTTTCCTGGGGTCTGGGTGCCCCTCTTATACCCTGATTCTCTTTGTTCTCTGGAGGCAGAGAGGCCTCTGCCTAGTCCAAAACCAGTTCTGGTCAGTCCTGGAGCACTTTGTTTTTCTGACTCCTTCTTTCCTTTCAGAATGTGGGGCAGAGTGCTCAGCCGCCCGGCAGGAGGTGGAGCCAGCATTGTGGAAGGCAGGCACAGCCCTATTCAGACCCAGGTGCAACTCCTCCCTCCACTCTGGATGCAGATCTTTCTATTCAGCCCTGTGCTGACTCACCCTGTCTCCTGTAGCCACCCCCAGCCCCTGTCACTCAATCTCCAGACAAGGAATACACAACCTAGCAGAGGCAGGCTTGGATAGTTAGGCAAGAAAATACCCACTTTCTAAAAGTGGTATTTTCAAACACAGAATGTTAAAACCAACTTCACTAAAAGATGTATTTTATCATCCTGAGTTCAGGCATACTAAATTCGTTTTTCTACCATGTTCCCTGGGTCAGTTCTGACTATAAGGTGTAATAGTCAGTCTGCCCATTCTGGCCTATGGGGAGCAGGTAGCCTTGCAATAGTGAAAAACGAAAATGGCTGTAATTCACTATTAGGACATGCCACACACACCAGGGCATGTCCTACCTTATACTTACAATGCACCCTGCCCTAGGGCCTACTTTAGGGGTGACCAACATGCAGTAAAGGGAAGGTTTAGGGACTGGTAAGTGGGTGCACTCACCAAGTCGACATGGCAGCCCTAGGCTGCACACAGGCTCTGCAATGACAGGCCTGAGACACACTTTACAAGCTGCTTCTGTGGGTGGCACAACCCGTGCTGCAAGCCCACCAGCAGCATTGGATTTACAAGCCCTGGGCACACTCAGTGCACGGTACTAGGGACTGACAAGTAAACCAATCATCCAATCATGGAGTCACTAATACATACATCAATTCACGATAGGGAGCACTTGCACTTTGGCACTGATTAGCAGCGGCAAAGTGCCCATGAGCATCTAGTCCAGCAAAAACATATCGGCAACAGTGGAGGCATTACTAAAAAATGGAAGGGAGACCCACGCCAAGGATGCCAGGTCTAACAGAGTTGCAAACTGTTTTTTGGAGTTTTAAATCTGCAGATTATGTGGCAGATGATGAATTATGTGGAAAATCCATAATTATGCAAAAAAAAGCATTGGCCACAGAATCGCATAATTCCAGTGGCCATGGCAAAACCTTATACTCCTGATGCTGCATTTTACCATGTGCTTGTGCAAGTCCATCCAGCACAGTTTTAGCCTAGTGATTCTTGTGTAACCTAATAGTGTGTTAAAGGAAGAGAAGGGAGCCCACAGATGTAGAGCAGTAGAAGTCTATGCTTGGAGTCTTACAGTACAGCCGTGCATTTCATTGCTTCTGTGAAAAAGTGGAATGCCCTACTGGGACGGTGATGAGACAGAAGCAATAGCTACAACTATTAAATAAACACATGAATTTTATTGTACAGCGCACATTCTGAATGCAAGTATTTGGAAATGCTTTCATATGTGATAAAGAACAAACAGGATACTAAGTGAAAAAGTATGTGAGCAGTATCACACACTTTGGAAAACATGGATTGTTTCTACATTTTCCAGTTGCACACTGTGCAATTCAGCCACCAGAGTTATTTTTGGGCACTTTTACATAGCGCGGACCTAGGGTAGATTTAACCAGCGCTTACATTGATGTCGTTATTTGTTCTTCTTTTCTCACAAAAAGAGATTTACAGCAAAAGACATCAGTGCAATATGTGTAAATAGGCAATATTCCCTTTAAAGACTGGCTTTAAAAACGCCCACTAAATAGTTTCAGTGCGCACACTTAGATATCGTGGCACTGGCCACTGGCCCACATGAACACATGGAGTCAAGATTTCATTCTTGGAGACTGCAATCAGGGGCTTACTGACTGCTTAGGAACAAGCAGGCCTTCTAGTTTGGTGTGACCCGATGTATTACAACATAGTTTTCCATTAAAAGAATGAAAGAGTATGGGAAAATATGTATACTACGCTGAAAAATATGGTAAGAACTACTCTCTGTGCTGCAAATGGTGCTGGGTTATGTAAAGAAGGGAAGAGTGGACGAGATTAAAAAACACTGACCTTCTTCTCCGTGAATTCCCTCACAATCACCCTCCAACAGTGCCCCTCATATCTCCAAAGCCCCTTTCTGGCATGTATTTACTTTTTTGTAGATCTACTCATTGTTCACTCACAGTCAGTTCTGCGATCTGCATGGTACACTTTACTCACACGTTCTTTGCAGCAGGCACGTTAACCCTCCACGCTACTTTAGGATGAGCAGAAACTGCCACTGGACAAAACTCCATCTCTCTCCTGCAGGAACATTCATCACTAGAGTTATCTTGACATTTTTATTGTTGCCTAAAGACTGTTGGACACCCAAGGATATTTGCAGCACCTGCTTTTAAACCCAAAAGTGCTCCCCCACCCCACAAGGTTATGTGCCAGGAGCTACTACACCAACGCCCTAAAGCGGCCCTTATTGAACACACACAGCAACAGAGCAACGCCATTAAAAAACGCATCATGTGAAACAAAGAAAACATTTAAAAAGAAGTTAAAAAAGCAGTAGTGAGCTTTTGAAAAACGAAAATATTTACTAACTTCATGCTGGGGCAAGGCCAGTACGTGAACCCGGCTCCCAGTCTGATAGTAATGTTCCCTACCTGAATAGATAGGGGGCGAGAGGGCTCAGGGAGAGAGAAAGACAGACCATGGCCTGCACTGGATGAACCGGACTAGTCTAACAGGAGGCATTTGAATAGTGGTGCACGTTCTAAAAAAGGAAAGCACCCCTTAACTACAATGCGAACAGGTGTAGTATACCAAGGGGTTACAAATCATTAACAATAAACTACTGTTTCCTGTAACATGCCTGAGCGCGCAGACGTTACAAACTGTGCAGACTCACTGAAATGTAAAATAAACATTTCTGGTGAATCCATGCAGGCCCGCCACCTCTCGGACACGAAAAGTGAAATATCTAATCTCTGTTATGATATTCAAAAGGCCCATGGCAAGATTAACCTATACCTGCGCTGTAACTGCTGCTCCACCCTGTGTTATAATTGCGCACTGCACTTTACCGACAACAAAAAGACCGTACTGATCACGGCGCTCACATTTTAAAGGCCATGGCTGGTAAATAACTACTAAAAAGGGGGACCCCTGACAAATAAAGGGCAGGTATAGCAGGGGAGATAAGAACAACCAACAACAGGCCCTAGAAAAGGATCCTAATATTTAACAAACACAACACCAGAGCAACAGAGACAAATGTCAAAATAATCCAACCATAAAATTATTCAATCAAAATGGTTTCTCATTTTTATTTTCATATTATCAAAAACATTTTATCAAATTTTTGCAAAATAAATATATAACAAAACAAAATTCAATATCAGATTAATACAATAGCCATGTCCCACACGTCTCATTCAGATACCGCAGTCATACTATCATACATTCCAAATCACATCATCATTCATCCAACATAGAACATTTTCATCACATCAACAAGTACATCAAGATGGTAAAACTGCCACATGATGGTTGGATGACAAGTTCACAATAGTCATCCAAGGGGTAGGGGTAGAAACAATCCAGCTACCCGTAGCCGTTATGACGCCAACGCGCGTTTCGGTGTCTAACCCCAGCCGGGGCTACACCTTCATCAGGGCGAGGATGGACAAATGGTGAGGGACAGAACACCTAAAATAATAAAAGAATATGAAAATACATACATTTTGTATGAATTCAGATATATAATTCCGACATCAGTACTCTTTTTTGGATAGGGTGCTCTAGTGACTGAACAATCAGCCCCGGTGTGAGGGGGAATATTCAAACCTATAAGAAACGCAATAAGGTAAACTGAAATAGGGTGCATCACCAGATATAAAAAACAGAATAAAAATAAGGGATAGAAAAAAATAGAAAAAGAAAAAGAAAAAAACCCAGTGCCATCTATAAGGAAGTTGAAAGGGTGCATATCACATAATCCAGTCCAGCATGCGGAGAAAGCATTCACTCACATCTATCCACTAAATACCTGATAATAACAAGCAATGAAAAAACTGATTTCTCCGAATATGGTTTAGATTCCGAGATAGATGAATAAAACTCCAATATCAATCTGTAGTAACAATAAGGAAATACAATATCAACAAAAGGGAAAAATCAATCCTGCTAAAGCATCCATAACATGGGCACAAAACACACAAATCTCATAATGACAATAAGAGAACCTACCCAAAAAGGGTCCAAGTCGGCCCTGCTCAATCGTTTCCTTCAATAGCAAACCGCGAAATAATGGAGGTAATCGGGGCTGCCGCTCCAGGGAGTACAATCCGGAGGCTGCATCCAAGGATTCGGGCCTGGTATTGGTCTCCACAGCAAGTAAAAAGGATGTCTATATAGAAAAAAAGTGGAAGTATCTAAATAGCACACACGGAGATATTCTGCGACCAACGAAGGCGCACGCTCAAAGCCAGGAGAATTACACAGCCTACGATCATGCGTAGAGTGAACTACATGCAAGCTAGCGGGGAGGTACAACTGGACCGCCTAGCAATCAGAGTATTCAAGGAGAAGGAGCGTACAATTAGCCCGGTCAATCAGCCCGTATAGGAGACCCGACGGACCTTAAAAGGGCGCTCCGCATGTAGCTGCTTCAAAATAGGCGGTAACGAGAGGCAACATCGCCTAATAATATCATAAGATGGGGTAAAGTGGCCTCTAATTCGCCACAGTAAATGTAAATAGTTTTAAAACGCGTGCTTCAAAACGGGACTCTGCAGAGGGCCATAAAGAAAAGGGTAAAAATCCCGACACATTTCCTCCAGCTTACCTAGATATCAGAGTAGCGTCTAACAGGAGATACTTCTTCCGGGCTATAACGAAGCCACCATCCAGGGTTCAACAGCATCGGGAAGAAGGAGGGCAATTTCAACGGTTCACGTGCCCCAGCGAACCAATGAGAGGCTCAGACCATAAGGAGAAACATAATAGAGAGCGGACAGCGGGAAACGCAGTCTACCCACGTATCAACGGCTGCCCTCTTATACCGATAGACGAACTCACTCAGTTCAAGGGGGACAGTTCTTTAAATGAAGTACTAAGATGAAATAAGAGCGCCCCTCCCATTCTACCCGTTCTTCTAGTAACTAGAGGACTTATAGGGAAATTCTAAGAGAAAGAAAAAATAAAACTACTTTTCTCAATAACAGGAGAAAAGATATAACAAACACACAGAGGGGGCTACAATCAGTGAACAAAATAAGATAAAACAGAAGAAATACACAAATCCAGAAGGACCCCAGACGTCCGAGCAGGGGGATCAACATATCCCAATAGAACGAGGGAGATCAGGCCACAGACTATATTATAGCATTCTCCCATGGACAATTTTCATTGAGGCCTTTATTTACAGCATTCAGGAGGTAGATCCAAAATACCTCTCTTTTTTTACGGATCAAAGTGGGATCTTTTCCCGGACTAACAAAGATTTTTTCCAAGATTGACCACTTAAGATCATTTTCAGAATGATTTTTCTCAAGCCAATGGCAGACTAGGGGAGCCGAAAGTTTTTTTATTCGGATATTGGATTTAGAACCCCAATCCTGATTCTGCACTCACGTCCAGTTTCTCCAACATACACAAGGTCACATGGACACATGATAATGTAGATAATATTGGAGGTGCGGCAGTTAGTCATTCTCCGGAGCGTAACCAACCGCTCAGGGGTGTTGATAGTATCGCCCACCATAGCGTTGGGGCAAGCCTGACAACTGCCGCAACGATGGTTGCCATAAATAGGTCCAGGACCACAAATGGCTTTTTGGAATAGAGCAGATGGCTCCTGCATCTTCCCTTTTACTAGATGGTTTTTGAGATTTTTATTTCTTTTAAAAGCGAAAATGGGTTTGGGTCTTAATCTCTCGTGAAGCAGTGATGTGAGCGCTTTGCATGAGTGTGCATGCGCTTGGAAAAAGCACTGTGCGCGCGAGCACGCATGTTACAGGGAACAGTGAATATGACTGTATTATATATCCTCATAATGCACTGTTTGTTGACCCCCTCCTCTTTTTAAAAGCAAGGGGACATCTCCTGTAAACAGCAAACATATGGAACTGAGGTTATAACAGACGAGACTGGAGAGATCTCTGTGAGACAGATGTTAAGTCTTTATCACTTCTCAGACATTATGTTGCTACATGATACTATGCTGTACACTGTAAAAGCTTTAAAAAATGCCAATAAACAGAAGTCTAAAAAAACAAAATAAACTAGGCCTAGATAACATTTTAATTAATGCAGGCAAAATTTGCAAATTTGCTAAATTCACACATTTTGTACTATATAAATTTTCTTAAAATGTTGTATTCTGCATTCTTGAATAACTTTTTTTATGCACGATTCCAATAGGAGACTGGTTCACACAAAAAATGTCTTGCGGAGTGACATTTGCTGCTCAAACCAGTCTCCTGCTGGTTGCTAGCACAACATTTTTAATGAGGTTACCATTGGTCTACAGCAAATCATATGAGATACAAGCAAAACAACATTCTTTTATGAAAATGTTTTTTTGTGTAATTTGTGATATTTTTCATAAACATGCTCCTCTATCAGTGGGGTGTATTAGAGCCTTGTCTTTCTCCATCATGCCAAAAGGCAGAGGTGTTGTTTCATAAGTTCTACTCCTACATTGCCCAAGGGTGGGGGTAGTGTATGTCGCACACCCTCACCTTGCTCAAGGATGAAGGTGTTGAAATTTGGCCTCTCCCCCATTGCTTAGACTAAGGCTTCACTCTCCTGTGAGCGGCAGCATTCTGCATGAGTGAGGTATCTAAGTTAAGTATAGAAGTGCAACTGGATCTGGAAACTTCAAAGCAATGAGGTCGCCAGTAGAGGGCTCTGGGCTTGGTTGGCACTGGAAGAGGGACACCCATGCCATCTGTTTGTGGTGTTTGTAGGTCCGACCATGACACCAAGTGCTGTTCCTCAAAACTCAGTATGAATCCTAAGGTCATTTAAGATCGGGAGGTCAAACTGTTCCTTGTCTGAGAGAAAGACGACTGGCGGCGGTGTTAACTCTACCATCCTTCTCGTTCTCTGTCATTGTCATCCAGCAGGAAGAAGCGAAAGCACGAGAAAATGGAGAAAAAGTGGGATAGCAGTAGGTCATCACGTTGTTCTCCATCTCCAACAGGACCCTCGTCCTTGGAGTCGAAGCTCATCCTTATTCCCACAGAGGATACTCCATACAGCCTGCTCCCCCCAGTGGGACTGGCTCTTGAATAACCTCCAGTGGCATGATCTCCTCAGCCACTGGAGCTGACTCTGGCTCTTCCTGAGCTCCCGATGCCGGGATCGGACCCGGCAACATTTCTCATCGATACGTATGCGATCTTCATAAAGGAGGCAATGCTATCTGGTGCACCACTGAGCCCAGTTAACGGAACCGTTTTCAGCTCTTCATGCCATTTGGGGCTGTTCCTTCAGAGCTGAAGCCGGTGCCATACTGCTTTGGCCTTGTACTTTTCTTCATGGCGTCTCAACCGACTCCGTGATTGGCACTGATTCCATCTCTACCACTGACTCCATCACCACCGCCGTCTCCTCTGGCCCTGGATACGGCTCCATTGGCAATGCAGCTTGATGACAAGCCCCAAGTTCACTCTCGCCGAGAGGCCCAGAGACTGCTGGAAGAAGAACTGCCGTGGATCCAGTGGTGTTTTGTCCTGAAGGCGACCCATATCAAGATCCCCTGGAGTTGAAGGGCCTGTAATCTGCTAGTGGATTGGACATGAACATGTCATCTGAGCTTGCCAAGGGGCTACCCTACTGGGCCACCCACACCCAGAAGTTGTTATCCTATATGAAGTGATGCTAAAGGATGCTGAGGTTTTGGACCTTCAATTATCTACAAATGAGGCTAAGACTAATGCCCTCACTTGGCTAAAATATATGACACATTACTGTTAGGGCATACTGAGCAATGAACAGGAGAAAACAACGTTATTTTGCACTTTCAGGATTTTGTTGTCGGTGGTGCAGAGAAGGTTCATCAAGACTTTTGGACTCACTTAAAGTCTGGTGGCCATTAAGAGCTTGCACATGAGCAATTATGAATGTTTACATTGGAAGGACATCAAAACATTTCCCTATACCCAGGGATGACATCAGGGAGGAGAGCTAGTGCCTAAATATTTCAATTTTTTTTATTAATGAGGAGATCCATTTAATGACTTTGTTCCAACATGATGCTCCTCGCTTAGCTGGAGACCTGATGCCTATTTTATTATTTTCAGACATTGCAATCCTTGTACAGAAATGTGCCTACCGATCATTTTATAAGAGTCAGTGGTACTTTCTTGTTGTGAGTTGTGCTAGGACAAAGATGAAAGAAAAAGATGAAAGAAAGGCAGTGAGCTGTCAGGTATGGGTAATGGTGCCATATTGGAAGAAGTATCTGCTTTTGACTGTCTGGGTATCAGGTTGAATAACGAGAGCTTTGGTAAAGACCAGCCTGGTTTATCTGAAATGAGTATTAGCATTTGAAAGATTCTGATGCGGCAGAGCAATTGGCCTCACATAAGACTGTTATAAGGACTCAGTAGTCTAAACAACATTACCTTGAGTGGATGCATGGAGACTAGTTAAATCTAAGTTGTTGGCTAATAGGACGGGGCTGATTTTGAAACAAACACTACCTTAACAGTTGAAATATTTTGGTGCCCTTCTTTCTTGGATCTGAGGATCTGTGGTATTGGTTGTGAGCTAGCAATGAAGCTGCTCTTCTTCTGGCAAAAACCTGATCTAATCATAAGCTCTCTATTTACAGAGGAGCATTGGAGGAAGTGATAGGACTCATAGGCGCAGGCAGCTTAGATTGGTTAAGATTTATAAAAGTCTATTTACAAATTCTGACTTCAGGATTATTTATAAACACAAGTTATTGCTCGTGTCGAATGAAAAGGTTATTTAAGGAGAAATATTGAAGCTTGATTGAAACTAGATGGATGTGGGAAAGAGTGGATACTGAGCTAACCTGCCTTTATCTAGGTGTGCAAACGTACGGGGAGCGAACCACAGCATACTTTTATTGTGATTTACATGAATCTGTTCATGACATTTTAACTAGGATTCCTACTAATGACAGAAAGAACATTAGAGGGCACAGGGGACGGGGTTATACCTATGATGCAGTCCCATGTTGTAAGGAGCAAAAGAAAGCATCAAAGATTCTTTTAGTTCTATGCCCATAGTACTTATAATTCAGGTAATACTGGCATAAAAAGATCTTAAATAATGCTCAATTTATAACCCAGAAGCCTTGGATACGAAGGCCTCGCTATTTGTTTAATATTTATTGCACACATAGATAGTGATACCCAATATTACTGAAGACCACTGACATCTTCTGTGACTGAAAGCAAATCACACCACTGTATAATGCACTAACACCGAATTGGCTCATTCCCCACAGAAAAAAACTCACAAAATAAAGACACAAATATATTGATAGTGTTGAACCTTATCAATGGTGTCTCAGGATTACTGAGCAAAGTGGTGTCTGTCTAATTTAGGTCAGAACTGTATTATACACAAATATAAACGCTAAATAATTTTGGTTGCCTTCATTTGATACAAACTTTTTTTTAAATCATATAACTCTATGTGCTCATTAAATAAGTTCAAATAGAGAAATACAATTTTTACATATAAACTGAAATTGAAGGGCACTAAAACCTGTGCCAGGAAACTGAAGTTATATACACATACTCACACCACGGTCTTTTTTGATGTAGTTAACTTGTCATCTGCTCATTATGTTGTCATAGCTGACTATGAAGGTTCCGAGGCTACATTGTTGTTCATTGCGCCTGGCAACACATCAGGAACAAGCTGGAATGTGAACACTGATGTTTCTGTAGTTCTTATGATTAGATTCATACCTTGAAACAGAAGGTGGCTATCCGGTCGGATGATGGAGAGGTATGTTTAAATACATAAGTGGGGTTAAAGCTTGAAGCTTAGTCTTACATGTTTCCTAATTGAGTGTAAGTAAGTAAGTAAGTAATTTTATTGTAATTGGGTGTAGGATAGCTATACTGTAACTGTATTTGGGAGAAATTTTAATATTGAAAGCATTGAGTTACACATCTTTTTAAGCAGTTTTGTGAGATTAACAAAGTATGCTGATTCATCAGCCGTCTTTCCTGATGAAAGTGACCCCTTGCTTTAATGCCTTTATTGAATACTGTGTAGAGACATGTATTCCTTTTACATATACAGCCACTTCATATATTCTTAATATTTCCAGAGAGACTGCCAGTCCACTGATCAGGAAAACATATTAAGAAGTGTATTCTTAAACATGACCATGGATTTTGTCTATCAAATAATTTACCACTCAAACACAATGCTGTCATTCCTTGCATGATTCACAACAATAAAAAACATTTGGTTCCATAGCAAACTCTCTGAAGGAATGGGGTGTGTGATTTTGTAGGTCTTCACTGAACAGCTTTATTTTTCAATCAAAATGTATCAGCACTTTTAAGTTGATCGATCTAACTACTGCTGTATAATTATTTAACTGCTAATATGAATCCTTGTGTTATTTATAGACAATCTGGTCAAAAGTTTTTTGAAGATTTCTTAAAAGAATAATATTTCATGGAGCTTGTTTATCAGCAGTTGGTAAAGAGAATCTGCCCTTCCTCTTTAGAGCTTCTGTCAGATTTAATTTCTTTCCTCCACTTATACCCTTGCTGTGAATCTCAACCCCATCCTTCCTTGTCAATTATCTCTTGAGTGAGTCTTCCAGATTTGTTTAGTCAAATCCTCTTTGCACTCCTTCTGAAATGATGAATTAATTCAATATTTTGTATCTGTTAGCAAATGATCTATCATGTTTTTCCATTTTCTTCTTTCTTATGTTCTATTTTTGTAATTGTAGGTTAGTTTATCTTGTACAGATATGGAGCCTTCGATCATCTTAGATGAGTCAGTGGTAATTTCTGGCCGTGAGTTGTGCTAGGACAAAGATTATGATCTTAGATGAAAGGAAGGCAGTGAGCTGTCAACCATGGTTTAATGGCGCCATATTGGAAGGAGGTTCTGCTTTGACTGTCTGGGTTATCATGTTTGATGGCGAGAGCTTCTGTGAAGATGGGCCTGGTAAATCTGTAATTATACATATGAAGAAAGTATTCACATTTACAAGATGCTGGGGCTGCAGAGCAGTTGGCCTCACTTAAGACTGTTATAAGGACTCAGTAGTCAAAACAGTATTACATGGAGCGGGTCCGTGGGGGCTTGTAAAATCTATGGTGTTGGCTAATAGACAGGGGCTGATTTTGAAACAAAAACTATCTTAACCATTGTAATATTTTGTTGTCCTTCTTTCTGGCTCCAATCATAAGCTCTCTATTTACAAAGGAGCGTTGAACAAAGTGATAGGACTCCTAGGCGCAAGCAGCTTAGTTTGCTTAAAATCTAGAAAAGTGTCTTCACAATTACTGAGTACAGTGTTATTTGTAAATACAAGTTATTGCTCGTATCTAATGAAGAGGAGATTTAGGGAGGAATATTGAAGCTTGATTGAAACTAGATGGATGGAGGAAATACTGGTTCCTTAGCTAACCTGCCTATATCTAGATGTGCAAACATGTGGGGAGAGAACCCCACCAATTTTATCAGAGCATTGAATTCCCTGATTCTGGTCATGACTTTTTAACTAGGATTTCTACAAATGGCAGAAAGAACATTAGAGGGGGACAAGGAGCAGGGTTATACCTCTGATGCAATCCCCTCTTGTAAGAAGCAACAGAAAGCATCAGAGCATCTTTTATTTTTATGCCCATAGTACTTACTATTCAGATAATCCTGGCATGAACAGATCTTAAATAATGCTCAATTTAGAGCCCAGAAGCCTTGGTTACGAGGGCCTATCTATTTGTTTAGCATTTATCACACACATAAATGGTGATGCCCAGTATTACTCAAGACCACTGGCATCTCCTGTGACTGAAAGCAAATCGCACCCCTGTATAATGCACTCTAACACCCCAATTTGCCTATTCTCCATAGAAAAAGCTCACACAATAAAGACACAAAGATATTGATAGTGCTGTACATTATTAATGGTGTCTCAGGATTACTGAGGAAAGTGAGTGAATGTCTGATTTTGGTCAGATCTGCAATATACACAAATATGAAAGTTAAGCAATATTGGTTGCCTTCATTTGATGCAAACTTATTTTAAATCATATAACTCTGTATGTTCATTAAATACATTTGAATGGAGAAATGCAATTGAATGGAGAGTGACAAATATACCTTAAAATAAGGTCAGTATTACAATGAGAAACATCATGCATTCTCTGAAATTTCCGGGTATTTTTCAGCTCGTAAATGTTTGTTCAGCATGACCTGCTGCCCCTGATGAAATTTGTCTAGGGAAAATCATAATCTTCTGCCACTATTTAAGGCTGTTTTTTACGGTGAGTGGCTAAGGTCTACAGATATTGTGCCAGTCAACTTTGTAATTGGCAAGGAGAGACTGCTAAAAGGTCCCAAAAATTTCCCCGTGCACATCATTATTGAGTGGGACTTTGGGGCTGATTTATAACTTGGCAGGCAGATTGTACTTTATCCGGGTGTTGGAGTAAATGACTCCATTGCCCTGATGGAGTACCTGCCTGCCAAATTTAGAAATGTCTGTAAGCCCGACGGACATTTCTAATATTCGCAGGAACCACCGTCACAGCGTCAAACATGACGGAGCTGCACGGTAAAGTTTCAAAACTTTTTTTATTTTCAAAAACAAAAACCCATAGTGCATTTTTGTTTTTGAAAATAAAAAAAATCAATTCCCCCCCTCACCATGGCAGTTACCTCCCATGGCGAGCGGGGAATTTTTAGGTTTTACTGCCCCTTACCACCAGGGTTTGCCTGGCTGTAATGGGCAGTAGAAACCAGCTGTATGCAAATTGGGTGGGTAAACAATAGGCAATTCTCCAATGGGCCTTACTCTGTCAGGCTGTCGGAAACTATTGGCCATGGCAGGGCCATAGTAGTTTTGGCATTGCTAAACTATGGACAATGCACATATAAATCCAGCAGGCGGACCATTATATTGGTGGTAAGCATACTACATCTTTGTTGCAAAGGAATATGCTTACTGCCAATATATAAATCAGGCCCTATATTCTTTAACAGAGTAACATTCATAGGAACAAAGATAAGTGTTTAAGGATGAGTGCCGCTGTTTACCCAACTGTTTAAATTGGCAACTCAGGTGTTGAAGGATATACACTGCCTGACCAACAGGAAGCTCATCACGTTCAGTGAGAACTTTGGGATACTAAAGTAAATGCAAGTGTCATGATTCTCTCCCTGCACTATTGTGTCCACCACCAGGGGGACTACATGTAGGACTTTTCATTGTTCAAATATGCTTCTGAAGCTTCCCCGATTGTCCACTGTGAGTATTCTCTTTATGTTACTTGTGTAACATAACCAAAGGTATCAGCTCCACAGACCCTGCCTTTGCATGTATATCCTATATGTTGGTATTTGCAGTCAGTATCTGTGACAGCAACTGTGGGTGAGGAACTTACTGAACTTCATTCCTACAGTGTGGAGCTCCGGAGTGCCTTACCTCCCATTCCCTTTATTGTTAATGCTGTAATATGTATGGCTTGTAGATCCGTCCTGGGTGTTAGTTATTCTGAATACCAAATGTGTTCTTGATAGCCTGTTCTTTCTGGGTTTTGACTTTCTTCTTACCATGTGCTGAACTTCTCCATTGTATCCTTTTTGCTCCTCTGACTCCATGTGTAATCTTGGGCAGCTCTGTAACCAATATTCTATTTACTTTGCCTACTCTGCCATCAGTCCTTGCCAGTGTTCCTGACAACAAGGGGGCATGAGAATAAAAAGAGGGAAATAGGAAAAGATCAAGTCACAATTAGTTGAGTGCCGGGTTTGAGAGAGTATTGATATTATCAGGAACGATGTTTGATATATTTAAGCCAGACAGATAACCTGGGGTAACTTGTAGAGTGGACTAGAGATGGTCAGCGGGTGCAGATACATATTTTTTTGGTATAAAAGGAGAATAACCATAAAAGATCAAATACATATAAAAAATCACATAAAATCAATATTGAGAAACATCACAGTAGTTCTTTTTGTTTAGGAAACATCAAATAATATGTTGTTGTCATAAAATCAATACAGACATACTGATAGCAAGGTGTTTAACGGTTACCGCTCCCCAACCAGTCTGAACTCAATATCATTGACAAAAGTGCAAAGAGCAAGTAAACACAGAACCTTAGTTGAAAGGATAATTAAAACATATACCAAAGAAGCTTGCACACCAGTCTACGCGAAAGAGATATAAATACAAGATATAAGATATTGCAGGCACAGCCAAGGGCCCATGGCTCTAATTATAAAGTGCATTATGCAAGTGTAAACACAGATAACATAAAGTGCCCTGTGCAAAGTACAACCATATTCCCTTGATGGAATTGCTTTGGTTCCCACCGTGTGTAGCTCGGGGAGAATTTATTTCCTCACTAGCTTTCTCAAACCAACAGCAGTAGAAATGCATTTATAGCCCATCAAGCAAATGTATTCTATTTGATGGCCTATAAACCACCAAGCTGCAGATAAAATAGGGCTGGCCTGCATATTCTAATACTCAGGAGCTTCAGTGGTGGTATTAAATCTCTTTCCTCAGTACAATATATAATTTACAGAAGAAGAAATGTAGCACAAACTGACTAGAGATTGAGTCGTACGGGCAGGGTTCTATCACAGAGTCGTGGTATGCAGTGCTGGGTTATGAGACCAGATAGTGGGCTATACCAAACCTGAATCTGGCCAAGTAAAATCTTTGTGAATTGAAAAATGGGAGCGTAAGGTACGGTCAATAGCATCAGCAGTGACAAGAGGGACATATCCCTTTACCCTCTTCTTTCCCATCTCTTTCCCTTGTCGTTGTTGTGCACATGCAGCTAGGAAATCTTGTTTTAAATGCTTTTTGGGGAAATTAGCCATTAGCAGTGGATTCTGATAGCAATCCTCTCTCCCTAACATGGCAAGTTGCTCCTTTGCATATCTCAACCAGGTAGCATTCCTATCCTTATCTAAAAGCTTACAGTTGTTAATTATAGCCTGATTGAGCAGAGTTTCTTTGTTTAGCCCAGATTGCTCTCCATTGCATTAAGGGTGCTAATTTGATGTGGTCCTCTAGCGGCAGTATGCCCAGCTCGGTGTGACAAAGGGATTTGGGTAGACTATTTTGAACTGACAGAATTCTTCTTAGAAATACATTTTCAGCGAGCTGTAAATCGGTAACGTCACGGCTTCTCTGATACCCCCGCTCCATGTGTAACCGAAGAGGATCATCATGCAATATAAATATAAACCATAGCGCCCATCGGTTTGGAGCCCAAGTTACCCACAAATCTAAAGTGAACCTCAGTGGTTTGTTCAAACTGTAGCTTCCTGGTCTTGATCAGGTGGGACCATGTATCTTCTTTATTAAAGGGCATCCCTAGGTAGGAAAGAATGGGACATAAAGGAGTTTATCTCTGTTAATATAGTGTGATTTCAGAGTTGTACATGGCTTCACTACAACCATAATGTGGAATTTGGCAGCATTCGTTTTTAAGCCCGGATCATTCATGGAAAGATAAAATCTGTTTAGTAGTTCTTGTAGGCATACACCTGTTCTTGATATTAGGACACATCCATCTGTGTACAGTGGGTGGGTAGTTTCCTAGACCCCACCTTCTGTGTATCAGCCTATTGTAAATTAACCCCTTGCTGCTAGGCCTTTTTCCCCCTGTGCTAAGCCTTTTTTTGGCTATTTGAGGTAGTTCGCGCTTAGGCCCCTGTAACATTTTGACCACATAAGGTATCCACGCCAAATTTGTGTCCTTTTCTTCCAACATCACGGGGATTCTAAAGGTACCCAGGGTTTGTGGATTCCCCTGGATGAGACCCAGAAATTAGCCAAAATACAGCTAAATGTTTTTTTTTGTGGGAAAAATGGGAAAAAAGTGCTGCAAATGAAAGCGTCTGGTTTTTTACCTGCAAATGTTATCAACAAAGGGTTTGTGGGGCTGAAATCACCATTTTCCCAGCTTTCAGGGACTGACAGTTTGTCAGAAAACCAACATTTTTTAAACAGCTTTGGCATTTTACTGGGACATAGTCTACTTTTGCTATTTTTTGTGCTTTCAACCTTCTTCCAGTTAATGGTAGAAATGGGTATGAAAGCAATAATGGATCCTGGAAAGCTATACATTTTAGAAAAGTAGACAAATACTGAATTCAGCAAGGGGTCATTTATGTAGATCCTTCAAGGTTTCTTTATAGTAATTAATAGTTGAAAATAGGAAAAATTGTAAATAAGTTGAAAAAAACAACCATTTGTGCCAACGTTTTCACCTGTAACTTCTTCTAATTATGACAGATGTTTGAAAGCAATATACCGTTACATCTGCTGGACCTTTCTGTCGGGATATATAGGACTTGGAGGTTCACCAGGAACCCGACGAACCCAGAGCCAATTACTGAGCAGCATCTTGCAATGTTTTTTTATTATGTACTGGGTATATAACAATTCATTTGGGAAAATATATACAGTGAAAAATCGGGATGAAAGACACCTATGTATTTCTGAAATTGGAACAAAATATATTAGGTATTTGCACATTTCCGAAATTGTGAGTACCCATACTAGCATTAGAATTATAGGACATTTTTCAAAGTGACTTCTTTTTTACACATTGTCTTTCATTTGGAAGGCAGAAATGCATTGAAAGTCAATAGGTAATAACAGTTGCTCTACAATTCTGTATTACTCTAAGTCTCCCGATAAAAATGGTACTTCACTTGTGTGGTTAGGGCTAGTGCCCGCAGCAGGAAACGGCCCAAAAAGCAACTTGGACACACTTCATTTTTACAGTGAAAACTGACCCTTTTTTGCAAAGTGCCTAGCTGTAGATTTTGAACCCTTGCTCTGCCGGCACCTAGGGAAACCTAGAAAACCTATACATTTTTGAAAACTAGACACCCAGGGTAATCCAGGATGGGGTGACTTGTCTGGCTCTCACCAGGTTCTGTTACCCAGAATCCCTTTCAAACCTCAAACTTTGTTAAAAAGAAAACAGTTTCCTCACATTTCAGTGGTGGAAAGTTCTGGAATCTGCATGGATCCACAAAATTCAACCCACCCAGCATTTCCCCAGGTCTCCCGATAAAAATGGTACCTCACTCGCGTGGGTGGGTCAAGTACCCGCGACAGGCAAGGGCCCAAAACGTATTGAGGGGACATCAAAATTACCTATCACAAAACAACCTGGTTTTGCAAGGGGGGGTCCCCTGGGTTTTTGGCCCCGGGCTCGGCGGCCATCTTGGGGAACTACCAAACCCACACATTTCTGAAAACTAGACACCCGGGGGAGTCCAGCGAGGTATGGCTTGCGTGGACCCCCCCAACGTTTTCCTACCCAGAATCCCCTGCAAGCCTCAAATTTAGCTAGAAAAAACACATTTTCCACATATTTTTGTGTGGAATCACCGTGCCGGCACAAATGATCTACCCCACAGCGTCCCCCTCAGTCTCCCGAGTAAAATGACACCTCACCTGGGACAGAACACCTACCAACGGGCTGCCTTGCGACCACACAGACCCACCCATAGAGTTGTGCATCCTGGACCTCCTTTCCCTCAAGTACTCACCGTAACTGCCAATCATGCTTTCCCGTCTATAGCTGCCAATACTGCCACCACTGGCAGGTTCACACAATGAGAGCGACGGCCCCCCATAGAACCGACGGCGTGAAAACGGCTCAGGTCATAGCCACAGGAGCCCCAGGCACTGTCATGCGCCACCCGTCAGTGTCTCTTCTTGAGGAAGGCCTAACTTCCAACCGCAGTGTGACTAGAACCAGTAGCGAGCACCCCTGGTGCAGAAAACAGATTACCCGGCGCTCCACAGGTGGAGATCTCCTCTTACCTATTCCATGTCTATGGCACACATCCTAACTTCCCGCAATATAATTACCACCCCCCCACCTAACCGGACCATCTCCAGACGCTACTATCATGGCTGCAACTGCCACTGCATATATGCTTCCCACCTTGCCTGCCTCGCGCTCACCTACATCTGCTGGTCACTGCACTGGAGGCGCCTGCAGAGTGGCGCACCCATACGCCTGACGTAAGACACAGATAAGATGCGGATGCCTTCAGGCAAAGCAGCAGGAAAGCCCGCAAGACAACTCCTTTTTATAGAAGCCCTGACCCAGGACCGCCCCCTCTCTGGTGCAGAGTACTGCCCTCTCGAGACCGAAGCCACCCAACCCTGCCATGGCAACCTCACTGGGCTCCACCATGGAGCGAATACTTCAGGAAATATCCGCTGTGGGCACACTGCTGGAGGGCATGGAGACATCCATCTCTGCTCTCACGACTGAGACTAAATCCATTTGCAAGGACATTGCCGCATTCCAGACCCGGATGGACTGTCTCACCACACGTGTAAATGCAGTGGAGGACCGCCTCAACTCCATACCGGACCGGGACCAAGAACTTGTCTTTCTCGGAAGTAGAGTGGTGGACTTGGAAGACGGGAGCTGCTGGGACAACGTCAGCTTCTTCGGATTTCTGGAAAAGATAGAAGGATGGGATGCCAAGTCCTGTCTTAAGACCATGTGGCTGCGCCCGCTGATCGTTTGCTTTTTACGCCATTAACAGGCCACACAGTTGCTCACAGCGGCTCGCACTCACAGCCCGTACACCTTCGGAGTACAGGAGATCAGACTGGCGGCAGATTTTTCAAAGGAAACAAACCATCGCCACAAAGCCTTCCTCTCCCTCAGGCCTCGCCTCCAGCAGCTGGACATCAAGTATGGCCTCTTCGAGCCCACACGTCTGCGGATTACCAATGATGGTATCTCCACAGAATTCTTTAACCCAGAAGATCTTTGCCATTTCCTGGACAGCCTTCCCCCTCCAAGCATGGACTGTACCGCATCTCTTCAACTCCATCTGGTGGACCCCGGCGTAACTCAGGCCAATCTCAAAGTAGGGCAGAGATCCAGGCCTACCCGCCCGCTCCCTGGGAGACAGAGTCCAAGCCCTCGAGGCAGTGGCCACTCTCACACAGGAAAGCGACAGAGACAAGTCACGATCTCCTTTAAAACCTACTTTGACTGTGGAGAGTGCATCCTGAACTGTAACAGATCAAGCCTCACACACCTGATGAGAGGATCGAGCCCTGTTGTCTCAATGACCGCTGAAGGAGACGACTGGCTGAGTACCCGCTTTCTTGCTCCGCACTTGTTATGCATCATTTATTATGCACCATTTCTTTCTCCCTGGTTTTTTCTCCTCCATTCTCTCTCCTTTGCCAAACGTGAGCACATGATAATGTTTATTTGTCACTGTTGTGTTACATAGCATACTCGATTATGTATTCACTGTTGTAGGCCATTTCTAAAAGTACAAAAACTATTATTGGTGACTATGAAGTCTGGCCAAAGAAGACACACCCTTACATGTTGGAAATGTCATATGAAATACCCAAATCTGCAGATCTCAGTGTTCAAAATATCAAAACTATTTCTGTAGTAATGGAATAGAGGGTCTCCCTTCCTTAAGATACAAAGCATCGTGTACTGGACATATGCGGAGCATAAATAAGATTTATAACACTAATTTCTCAAACTCTATCTATAAATCTATCTATC